>RJWJ010003667.1:0-83778 GCA_004363605.1 Indri indri
AATGTCCTCCAGGCTCATCTACATGTAGCAAATGACAGGATCTCATTTTTTTAAAGAGCTGAATAACAT
This sequence comes from Indri indri, assembly GCA_004363605.1. Taxonomy (NCBI): domain Eukaryota; kingdom Metazoa; phylum Chordata; class Mammalia; order Primates; family Indriidae; genus Indri; species Indri indri. The sequence goes on from RJWJ010003667.1 coordinate 70, forward strand.
TCCATTGTATATATGTCCCACAGTTTCCTTATCCTTTGGTCCATTAAAGAACACTTAGGTTGTTACCACATCTTGGCTATTATGAATAACGCTGCAATGAACATGAGGGTGCAGATTCTTTATGAGGTGGTGATTTCATTTCCTTTCAGTATATGCCCAGAAGAGACTGCTGAGTCATATGGTAGTACTATTTTTAATTTCTTCTGAAACCTCCATACTATTTTCCATAATGGCTATACCAATCTACAATCCCATCAACAACGTAGTATTTTCTCAAGACGAGTACCCAAGAGTTCCCTTTCCCCTACACCTAAGCCAACCTTTGTTCTCTTGTGAAACAACAGCCATTCTAATGTGTGTGAGGTGGTATCTTACAGAGGTTTTGATTTACATTTCTCTGATGATTAATAATGTTGAATACCTTTTCATATACTTGGTGATTCTTATGTCTTCTTTGGAGAAATTTTTGTTCAAGTCTTTTGCTAATTTTTTTAATCAGGTTGTCTTTCTACTATTGAATCATATGAGTTCTTTATGAATTCTTATGAATTTTGGATATTAACCACTTACCAGTATATGGTTTGCAAATATTTTTTCAGATTATGAATTGTTGTCCTGATTTCAATTGTCTATTTGTATTCTCTTGACCTCATTGAATTTCCTCAAGTTCATTATTTTGAATTTTTTTAAGTTATTCAAAAATTTCTGTTTCTTTGGGGACACTTACTAGAGAATCCTTGTGTTCTTTTGTGGTATCACGATTTCTTGCTTCTTCATGTTTCATGTGTCCTGTCTTTATGTCTGCACATGAGATGGTGCAATTACATTTTCCAACCCCTTACAAAGTGGCTTTCAGAGGGGAAGACTTTCACCTGCAGATGAGCCTGAGGATGCTGATTGGGCAGGGTGCAGTGGTGTAATCTCCATGTAGCTTCTACAGTTGTGATCAATGTTGGCAATCTCAGTGGTCTAGGTTGTAGGAGTTTGTATCAGTAATGCTACATGCATAGGTTTTTAGGGCAATAGCTTTGGTGATTCTCCTGTTCTTATCTTTCCCACGGTGGGGAGGTTTAGTTGAGTGTATCTCTCTTGGTGTCTGGTCTGACACAGATCACCAGCAGCTGTAGTGGCACTGGGATCCTGTTTCTTCTGGCTGCCTGAGGCAACTGTGAAGTCAGGTTTCTGGGAAAGAATTATAGCACCTAGGAAATCAGGTGCAGGTTTACTTTCCAAGGAATGAGTGGATGTAGTTCTACCACTAAGCCAGGGTCTGTTGCTCTGAGGCACACCCCAGAAGCTGGGGGCCATGGGGCTGGGATGTAGCTGTAGTTCTGACCCTAGTGGGTAACTCTGGGGAAGAAAAGGTGCTCCAGAGTCATGGGCCCCAGGGAGCAGAGCACAGCTGTAATTTGAGAACTCAAACCAACAGGGCACAGTGGCAGCTTGGGCTCTAGGGGATGAGGTACCATGCAATGGTGACTCTGAACCCCGGAATTGCGGACAGTTGTCTGGGCTCTGTGACACTGGGTGCATCAACATGAAAGACTCAAGAATGGCAAGATGCTGCTGTGGCTTTGGTCTTGGGGGGAGGGGAGCAGCACAGCAATGACTGCATGCTCCAAAAAGGCATGGCACCTGAGCAGCTCAGACTGCAGGGAGCTAGTTCAGTTCCAGAAGGGCAAGGTATTGTGGCTGTTTGGCCTGCAGAACAAGTTGGCACAGTTCAGCCAGGACTCTGATTTCCTGGCACATGAGATACTACATCTGCTCCATCCCAGAAAGCATGGCTACATGGGTGAGGGCAGACTCCGGATCACCAAGGGATGGGGTGCCACATCCCTTGTGGCACTAGGGAAGTGCAAGTGCTCTCCTTTCAAGGCATGTTTTTAACATTTACTACAAGTGGTTCTGAAATTTTTTAAAAAAATAGTTTTGTGTCTTTACCTAGACATGACATGACCCTTTTGGGATCTCTGTTGAAATCCATATGTGTGTTCAATAAGGTCTGCTTACTCTGGCTGGTGGGAACTTGAATGAGTCTGAGTGCTGCATGAGCTCTGGAAAGTGTTTCAAGTTCTTGTTAATTGGTCCTTTGCCTACAGCTTTGTTTTGCTCCTCCTTACGAATTTTTTCTTACACATGCACAAATTGGCAGTTAGCCAGAGACTTAAAGGCACCCATGTCCATGTTTCTGGAGTTCTTTCTCTATGCATATTTTTTGTTCCTGGTCTTGTCCCCCTAATTCTAATGACCTTGATATGGTCCAGAAATGGCTTTCTGCATGAAAGATTCACCTTGTATTTTCCTTTCTCATAAGGATACAGTCATGCTCTGCTAATTGTCTAATGTCTGAAAAATATGTTTTATATGGGTTTTCTACTTCTTACATGGTATATATCAAAAGACTATGGCCCATAGATGTTGCAGCATTATGAAAATCATTTCAGTCTATTTTATACCCTTTTAAACCTTCTATGGTCTCAAATTTTAACCCTTGAAGACAAATTTTAATTTGTAAGTAATTAACAAACTATAGAATTATGAAAACATTTTTTAGCTACAATGGGAAAGTAAAGCATATTTAAGTTTCAATTGGTGGGAAGAACACCTTTCTCACAATGTACACCTCTGTCTCTTTCCAGAAAGATGTTAATAGTATTCTTGAGTCATTCGCTCCATGGTCTCTACTACAATTTAGGAATATTTGTTTTTCCCCTAGTTCAATTTCTCCATCTAAAGTATAAGTTAGAGTGATTTTATAAGCAACCTGCTTCATCTTTACTTAACTTTTCTATGACTTAGTTTCCTCATTTGTAAGACATAGATCATAATTGTACTTACATACTTGGGTTTTTGTTGGAATTAAATAAAAATTGTACATAAACTATTTGAATAGAGTGCCACTGGTTCAAAGTCTGATCTATACACTTTAGCCTTAGATTCTAGCTTCTCTCATCCACTTAAAGAAACGTCTCTTTTATCATGGTATTCTCCTCTCCTGCATAATGTATTTATCTTTCTCTTCAAGATAATTTTTACTAGGCTACAAACATACCCTCTTTCCACCCAGTTATAAAATAATAATAATGATAATAATACCTTATGTCTCCTCTGAGCTGATGACTCATTTCTTTGTGCCTTTTAGCAAAGTTTTTCATGTATTGGCCACAGTCATTGCATCCATTTTCTCATTTCCCAATCTTTTCCTATTCTCCAACTGTTGCCATTACAAAATAAAATTGTGCAAATCCAAGGCATCTATAATGTCAAATCCATATGACTCCATACATCCCTTTTCTAACCCCATAAAGTACACATCCACACCTAGAAACCCTTTTCTCTGGCCCTCTAGTCAGTCATTAGCAAGATCCTTTATGTTCTCAATCTCTCCTCTAAGTTTCATTCATCTAAATGCATTAATTAAACCCAATCGGTCGCCTGATGGTCTTGCTTCCTTGAGGCCTCTCAGATATTGTCTGTTCACTTTCCCCCACCCTTCATATCTCTGGACCTGGATTAGGCTAGGGGTCCCCGTGTTCTGGATTGGCATGGCCAAAGAATGCCTCCTCCTACCCTTCGATGTGAAGAAGGTTATGTGTCCCCTTCTGTCCTCCCTAAATACTCCCAGTGTGAATTGCTTGTCATGAGAGTAACCCTCCTCACTTGAGTCATCTACTGATCCTAGGGGTAACTGGTTCTCATTTCCAGAAGCTTCTACCATAAAATTCAAAGTCCTTTTCTATAACATTACTATTATCCTAAGTTTTTTGTGATTTTCCTATGTATATAGACAATCCTCGAAATACAATTTTTTTTTCCATGTGATACTATTATGATCAGAATAGTTTTTGAAGAAACACACTCTGGAAGGCAGTGGTCTGGAGCTTATGGAAGGCTTTAAAAAGAAAATTACATATAACAGGCCTTGAAGATCAAAGTGAAATTTAGCAAAATAAAAGGGGCCAAGGTGTAGGGAAATGGAGGAAGGCAATATGGATTGAGAAAATAATATTTGAAAACCACTTCCTTAAATAGGTCTCCAAAGTGTGCTATTTCTCTAACTAAATTGCCTTTACCTCCCTTCTCTGTGTATTAAATTCCTTCACATCCTTCAGGACTCTGAGCAGTTCTTAAGACCTTCATACAAACATTCCCCAACCACCTCAACAAAAAGGCAAGCAGCCTATCTACAATCAGGACAACCTATTGAACACTTCTCATACATGTTTATTTGTGTCTTCACATAAATTGCTCAGTTCATGGGATATGAGGAGGAAAGAGTAGTGTCTAACACATCTTTTATATCTCTCCTTTCAATAAACAGCTAATGGCGGGGTAATGTATAAAACAAGCCAAAAAAGGAGGGGATATAATTTTGGGGGAAAAAAGTTTTTACAAATAAATATACATACATCATTGATCGTATACTTCTCACAAGAGTAGGCATAGAGTTCGTCATAGGTCACATGCAGTCACATGGTATCACAAATTAAAGAGACTTTCTAGTTATTCCCTTTCTTTATGCAAATGAGAATACCAAGGCCAAAGGACAGTAAATAGTGCATCCCTATTACGGAGCCACAAGTCTGGCACTGAAATGCAGGTCTTCTACTTTCTCAGTTATTATTCTTTCCACTACACCATTCTGTTTCATGACTATTATAATAAACATTGGCATCATTATTATATTTCATTAAGGATATAAAACCAAGTCTGTTTTATTAGAACCCTAAAATTTGTTCACATAATTCTATATATCATTGTTTGCTACTCATTTTACATTCTTTCCTGATCATAAATTAATGGGTCCTTCAAGATAATATTGCATGTCCCAAAACAATGTTCACATTTTTCAGTACTCAAATTTGTTTGCTGGAAAATCCCAAGCACTCATTAGAAAAATGAGTGGTTGTATTAGGAAAAAAATTACAGGAGGATGCTATAATCCAGAGAATAAAATGAAGCCACTAACAACACAGCTTGATGACCCAAGCTTTAGATTAGAAGCCCTCTAAATTTTTTGGAAAGTGTTATTATGCAATATCTAGCACAGTTTCATGATAAAAACAAAATAGTATGTGCTCTGCAATTATTTTTTTTTTCTGCATGTTGTCCTTGGTTTTAAATTTCATTCCTGAAAACACTTCTGTCACCTTGCTGATATCCTTGGACTTTCAAGTGTTGAATCCAAGCTACTTTCGTAGACTCTTACCCAACATCAATCCCGAGGTCTTATATTTACTGATAACATTGATGAGGTTTATGTCTACATGTGATTGATTTTCCACACATTTTATAGTGCCTTTGCTGTACATTCAGTAAGAGACAAAGGTGAGAGAGACTCGTTCTCTACTGTCTAGTCTGTTACTGCTGCTATAGCAAAATATCATAAACTGGGTAGTTTATAAACAATAGAAATTTATTTCTCACACTTCAGGAGGCTGAGAAGGTCAAGATCATGACATTGACAGATTCAATGTCTGATGTGTTTCTGCTTTCTGGTTTATAGAGGATGGCTTTTGCTGTGTCCTCCCATGGCAGAAGGGGCTAAGTAGCTCTTATAATCTGGTAGGATTATGAAGACACTAATCCCAATCATGAGGGTTTCACCCTCATGATCTAATTCTTTTCAAAAAACCCCACTTCCTAATACCATCACCTGGAGAGTTAAGATTTCAGCATATGAAGTTTGTGGGGGACACAGACATTCAGAACATAGCACCAAGCTTATAATTATATAACAGAAATTCCCTCAAATGCTCCTACACTTAATGAGCTAACTCTCCTTTTTCTTAAAACACAACTACTGATGTTCGCAGCATACTGAAAAGTTGTAGTTTGTAGGCTGATCCCTTGCTATTTAAATTGTGATCTAAGGAAAAATCAGCAGCAGCCACAACTGAAGCCTTGTTAAAAATGCAGAATTTCAGGCTGTCACTCCAGACCAACTGAATCAGAATGTGAATTTTAACAAGATCCCCTGGCAACTCCTATGCACACTGAAATTTGAGAAGCAATGCTCTAGCATGCCCAGTTACTTCTGTTTCTTCTAGTTGGGTTGTATGCTGGCCACATGCCAGCTGTGGTTGTTCTCAGGTGTGCAACTCTTTACACAAGTTTGTGTGTTGTTGTAATGAAAAACTATGAAATGAGTTTAAAAAGCAGTTATTATTCGTATGTGCTAAGTTATATAGTTTGTCAAGATTCAATAAATGTGAATCGCTACTATAATAGTCACAGAATTAGTTGTAGGCAGAACAACTATTAAAGAACATGTGGAACTTGTAAAATCTAGAGGGATTCTGAATTTAATATGTGCCTTTAAGTCCCATTAATATAAGTTTACCAAAACAGGAAATCATAGATGTTTCAGGAAACACAGTTTAGAACTCCTTGACCTACATAAAAATATTAGTGAACGAAGTGCATCTCTATGGTGTAAATAAAGCAATAAATGGGGCCGGATCTCAGAGTCACTTCAAGAAAAAAAATAGTCAAATGTTATTCTAATCTTGCTTATATAATTTTTTCATGGACATAGTAGGCAGTAAGTAAATGATTGGGAAGTGGGAATATGAAATTCATGGAAGAGAGTATGGAATGATAGAAAGAGTAAAAGCTCAGTTTTGTGTAATTCATTCATTCAACAAATATGTCTGGAGAATCTGCCAGACATTGATGGGTGCCAGAGATACAATGTGAACAAAATAGACAAAATATTTACCATTACACAGGTTCCCATTGGAGAAGGAGATATAACTCTGTCAAATTGCTTACTTCCATTGAAGCTCAGGTTTCTCTTCCATAGAGACAATATCTGCTTCACAGAGTTTTGCTGGAAGTTAAATGGGATTATATTAACTGTCTAGAACAGGGGTGGGCAACCTGCAACCTTAAGGCCACATGTGGCCTTCTCGGTCCTTAAGTGCACACTTTTGACTGAATTAAAATTTTACTGAACAAATTCTTCTATTTTTAATAATACATTTTTTTGTTTTTTATAATTTTATTTTATTTTTAAAATGAATGTATTTAAAATACCAAAGAATAAAATACATTTCAACAAAATAATCCTCCCGGATTGATTGTCACAATTAGAACATTAGTAAGCCATAAGGGCTAAATTGACTGCTGCCGTGCTCATGATTTAGTTCTAACTTGCCCTGCCTGACTGACGCCACTACTGCATAAGGCTGGTTGGCAAAGGTTTATGGGGGTCGAGTTTACCAGTCTGTTATCAGCTTTTGACAATTGTCCACTGTGTTTCTGTTTAAAGCAGAATTTTTGAATAGTTGCACAGCTCAAAAGTATTTTTTAATTCTGTCTTAACAGCCCATCATGTCAAAGAAGACCAAGAGAATGCTGAAGGAAGAAAACAGATTTTGTTAATGAGAATTGGGAATTGCATTATTATCTTGTTTCTGATATGATGATTTGCTTGCTTTGTGATATTGCAATATCAACATTAAAGAAATTCAGTGTTCATCAGCATTATAACACTCATAAGCATCACAAATATTTTAAATTAGAAGGAAAAGCATGAAAGTTTGTTTTGCAGAAATTAAAAAATGAAAAGCAAAAGCAAAGACAATTCTTTCAAATGGCAATAAGACATGAAAATAATGCCACTGAAGCAACTCATAAAGTAGCTTATATACTCAGGGAAAAACAAGGAAGCCATTCAGCGATGTAGAAATTGTGAAAGAATGCATTGTCAAAGTTGTAGGATGCTTAGCCCCAACAACATTTCACAGTACAAACAATTGCCTCTTTCAAGGAGAACCATTAGTCTTCAACTTAACAGAACAACTTCATGCAATACTTCAAAAGAAAAGTATTTATCAGTCAATCATTTTGGATGAATCAACAGATACTACAGACTCAGCACAGGTTTTATACTTCATTCAGGTCATAACAGAAAATTTTCTTTGCTATGAAAAGTTGCTTGCTTTGGGCACTTTTGTAAACAAAACACAGGGAATAGGTATCGTCAACAACTTTCAAGATAAATGTCATGAAGTTGGACTGAATTTGGTAAATTTAGTGAGTGTATGTACAGATGGTGCACCTTCCATGACAGGAAAACATGAAAGGTTTACTGCACAGATAAAAAAAGTATTAATAGATTCAGATGATCTCATTTCTTTTTAATGTAGTTTGCATCAGCAAAATCTCTGTGCTAAAGCTACTATTTTAAGTTACACTTTGCAACAAGTTATAAGTTTTTTTAACTATATTTTCACAAATCCAACATGGCATCACCAGTTTGGTAACCTGCTAAAGTTGAACAGTCAGGCATTCAGCGTGGATTTTCCTTATTATTCTAAAGTGTGTTGGCTATCGCAGGGACAGGTGTTAGCCAAAATTTTATCTATGCAAGAACATTTAGTTAAAATTTTAGGAAGAACAAATTCAGCAATGGGAATTATTGAAGAAAAATTTCTATAGGAATGCAGCATTTCTGTGAGATATTACGTCAAATCAAAATGACTTGTATATATCTTTGCAAGGTAAAATTAAGTCTATATATGATATGTGGGAAAAAAATCCAAGCATCTTGAAAAAAAAGCTATCTCTTTTCAAAACACTTCTTCAAAAGGAAATTTTAGGTCAACATTTTCGCCAGTTAGCAAAGGCCACTGATGAGCAGGATGATATAGGCAAATAATTTGAAGAATACAGAGATGTTATAGACCTACTAATTGGAGAATACAATGAAAGGTCCACTGACTTTGAGAATCATGACATCGCATTCAAACTAGCATTTCAGCCTCACCTACTTGATATCACTCAGGCACTTAAAGATCTACAGATGGAATCGAGATCTCAGTAGATGACATTTTAAAGTCATTGTTTGATGCTAAGAAAGATCCAATTGAAATATGGGAAAAAATGCAGTAGAATACCCATGCCTTCGGCAACATGTCAGAAAAATACTTTCTTGCTTTTCAACTAGTTATTGCTGTGAATCTACATCCTCCTACCTTACCCAAATCGAGATGCCCTGAAGGTCACAAATGACTGATACCCATCAATAGGATCAACTTAAACTGCAGACCTCCATGCTGCAACCAAATATTCAAATGCTTTCCAACAAAAAGCAGACACAACAAAGTCATTAACAGGTTAATTAGGTTTAAAATTAACAAATTATTTTCATTTTTTGCAATTATTAAGTGCATAGTAGATTTTTAGAAAATAATGTACATTTTTTAGTATAACTAATTAAAGTTTCTTAAATGCGGCCTTATTTGATTACAGCGAAATTAATGTGGCTTTCCAACATGAAAAGGTTCCCTAGCCCTGGTCTAGAAGTTCTATGAATCTAATCCCCCTCCTCACTTTTGTTCAATATGCAATGGAAATTGTTGGACTTTCTTGAGCAGAGGACTTCTATGATCAGAGATTCTCTTAGGAAATCAATTTAGCTTGGAGAACAATTATTTTGGGTCAGAACTAATGAATAGTTTCCAGTTTTAGGGAGATATGGCAGACAATTTACAGTAAAAACTCACTTTTCCCGACTGAGGAAGTTTCCTGACTTATCTTTTTCATTCATCCTGAAGCGCTAGCCCCATTCCCACTCTTCCCAGCTCTACCCCTCCAATCATCTGAGTAGCTTTATTCTTGACATGCAAACAAAAAGCAAATAACCTCTCTGGAATAGTTCTCATGCCTAAAATGTAATGAAAGTCACATCTTCTATGTGATTTTTTGGGAGAAATATTTTTCAAAATAGTAGACTTGTTATATGGACATAATCCAATTATTTGTAACCACACCTTATAAACACAACTCTCTCCTTCCCAGAAACCCCACAGCCCATATGGATACTTAACCCATCCAATACTTTCACTACCATCATCTCCTACCTCACTGTCCACCACACATTCTCATATCCTAGCGTTACTAACAGCATCTTCCTAGAGTCTCTTTCATTTAGTCTCTTTAACCCACTTCTCATCCCTTCACAAGGCTTCTTTTATTATAATTTAATGGATTTCATTCAGTATTTGCAATAATCCTCCTCTTGTTTATATATAGTTATTATAAAAGAAAGATATTTGTTTCAATTGAACAGTTTCCTATTTCTCTGCTACTATGATATACAAATTACGAAGACCTAAAATGTTTCTTTATGCATGTAAACCCACTTCTCTTTTAAATATAGATTTGATAGCAGAGGGGACGCCAATAAAAACTAACACAAATGTAACATAATTTTGGAGCTTCTATTTTCAAAATAATTACTAAATTTAGTCATCTTTATAGACCTACTTTTTTTTTAATTTTAAAGTCAGGTTTATTGAAAGAAAAATTATATACAGTAAAATTTATCTTTTTTGGATGATCTTTGGCAAATGTATACAGTTGTGTAACCACGACTGTCATCAAGATACAGAACAATTTCATCACCCCAAATAGTTCTCCTCTGCCCCTTCATAGTCACTACACTGTACCTAACCACAGCCCTGGCAAACGCTGACCTGATTTTTGTCTCTATAGCTTTGACTTTTCCAGAATTTAACATGAAATGAATAACATAGTATATAGCCTGCTGTGTGTTGCTTCTATTACTTAGAATCAGGTTTTGAGAGGCATTCATGTTGTTTTATGTGCCAGTATTTTATTCCTTTTATTTGCTGGATAGTATTTCATTACATGGTTGTGCTACAATTTGTTTATCCATTCACCTATTGGAAGACATATGGGTTGGTTACAGTTTTGGCTATTATGAACAAAGCTGCTATAAATACTCATATACACATCTTTGTGTGAATGTATTTTCATTCCCCTTAAGTAGATACTTAGGAGTGGCATTACTAGGTCATATGGTTAATGTATGTTTAATATCATGAAAACCCACCAAACTGTTATCCAAAAGTGGCTATACCATTTTGCATTGCCACCTGCAATAAATGAGAATTTCAGTTCATCTGCATCCTCACTAGCACTTGCTATTGTCAGTTTTTAAAAGTTTGGTTATTTTAGTGGGTATAGAGTGATATTTTAATTTGGTTTTAGCTTGCATTTCCCTATGATAATGATTAATGATGTGGAGCATCTTTTCATGTGCTTATTTGCCATTTATACATCTTCTTTGGTGAAATGTGTGTTTGAATCTTTTGTCCACTTTTTGTTGTGTTGTTTATTTTCTTCTTATTAAGTTGTTAGTTCTTTATGCATACTAGACACAAGTCCTTTATTAGATAGGTGTTTAGTAAGTATCTTCCAGCAGTAAATTTTCTTAAAGATGTCTTTCAAAGACCAAAGTTTTTAATTTCTATGAAATCCTATTCATCAATTTTTCAATGGTTTTTGCTTTTTGTGTACTAAGAAATCTTTGTCTAACCCAAAGTCATAAATATTTTTTTTCTGTTTTCTTCTAGAAGTTTTAAAGTGTTAGGTCTATAATCCATTTCAAGTTAATTTTTATATATGGATGTGAATTAGAGGTTGAGGTTCATTATTTTGCATATGGATGCCCAATACTTCCAGCATTTTTTGTTGGAAAAGGCATTTCCCCCTGATTGAACTTCCTTGGCACCTTCATTGGAAATCAATGTACTGTACATGTATATGCCTCTTTTGAAGTTTTTTATTCTTCTGTTCCATTGGTATATATGTCTCTCCTTATGGTAATATACACTGTCCTGAGTACTATAATTGTATAGCAAGTCTTGAAATCAGGTAGTGTGTTTTCCAACATTGTTTTTCTAAAAAAAATTGCTTTGGCAATTTTCCATATAAATTTTTCCACATACATTTTATAGTCAACTTGTTAATTTTTACAAAAAAATCCTCCTGAGATTTTAATTATAAATTTGATGAATTTGGGGGAAATAGACATCTTAATAATATTATGTCTTTTGATCCATGGACATGGTATATCTTTCCATTTAGTTAGGTTCTCTTTATTTTCTCTCAGCAATGTTTTGAAGGCTTCAGAGTATTCTGCAACCAATCTTACTGAATTCACTTAGTAATTCAATTAACTTTTTTGTAGATTTTTGAGATTTTCCATACATACAATCATGCCATCTGATAATATAGAGTTATAGTTCTTCCTTTCCAATCTATATGCCTTTTATTTCTTTTTCTTGCCTTTTGTACTAATAGTACTTCCACTATTATATGGAATAGGAGTGGAAGACATCATTGGCTTATTCCCAATCTTTGAGGGAAAATCTTTAGACCTACTTCTAACGATTAATTTAACATCATTCAATTGCAAGAATGTGGACTTTAGAGTGAGGAAGAACTGAGTTTGAAACCATAGTCTGACATTTACTGGCTCTGTAATCTCAGACACATTACCTAGTCACATTGACACTCCATTTCATCTTCAAAGAGTTTTTCCAATAGTATAGAATTGTTATGAAAACTGAATGTGATAGTGAAATGCCATAGAATAAACAAATTGTGTGTGTTAGTTGGAAAAGGATATTAGTTATTTTCACAAAGTTGACAAGTACTTTCTTTGGAAGAAATTCAATTTTTGTCCATCGTATGGTATTCTGTTATACTATTTAAACTTGTGCAACTTACATAACTTGGCCAAAGCTTTGAGCTTGTTACCTGAATCAGTGGCCTTTCCATGTATTATGAAACACTCACTCTATCTGTATATACAGTGATTCAATGTGACCAGTGAAAAATTTTTCACATTTATACACAAAAACTGAAAACTTATTATTTGTTTGAATTCTCGTTGTTGCTCAATGATTTGGGAGCTATTTCAGAATGAAAATTTATGTTATAGCTCTGAGAATGTTTCAGGAATTTGTAAAATAATAAAATAAACCTTTATGTCCCTCAAGGTTTTTTTTTAATCAATTCTATAAAGACTGATTTCAACTTATAAAATATCTGCGATACAAAATGCCCTGCTGACTTATGCTATCCTTATAATTCTGGGAACCCTTGAGCCCTGCTGTATGCTTTGAATGCAGTAATTTCTTGAAACTCCCATTGTCCCATGATTCATATAAATAATGGCTTAATCTGTTCTCCCATTCCAGCTTCAGAGCATCTATATGTTAATATTTACCTCCAATTCTGAATTAGTCAAAAGGATCAGAGAATGGATCAATTCAAAGGCAGCATTCTCTTAGGACTATATTAATGATATTAATTATCATTAGCAAGTCAAATTATAAAATATTGGTCCAGGTGTTTCATGAGGAAGGGAAGCAGTGTTCTAGGGCTATACTGACAACCCTGGATGTGATTCCATGCCTAACAAAAATACAGTGTGAAAAGGGAAAATAATCACTTAAGACATCCAAAGTTCAGCAAAATAGCAATATTGGTGGCTACCTCTTTGCTATCACAAAGAAGTCTCTGAGGATTAAATGCATAATTCCAGGCACAAGGTCAGTTCCAAATAAACAATACTTATTTTGTCCTTTTTTTTATTTTAGCTGCTAACCATTTAATATCCTCACTTTTCCTGTTTTACTTTAATCCTAATATCTTTAAAGAAGAAAGGAGAAGAGGTTAATTTTCATTTATCCATCACAGGGTAGGGGGTTCAGTGTATTTCCACTGTGCTTCTCTGTTTACTTCATTTATTCATTTTTACTCCCATTATTCATTTATAAAATATTTGAGTACCTGTTAAACAGTTAGCACTGTGCTTGTTGCCATCTGCCACATCATAAAATAAAGACATTTTTCTCCAGCATATTGCCTCAATGGTAGCAAAATGAAATAAGTTCCTGAGAGGATAAGTACACTGTCCACTTCACTTGTGAACACCTATCCTACTATAGACAAAGTTTACCTTAGAGTGAATGTAATCCACTGAATCTATGTGCAATCTACATGTATTTGTTCTTGGAACCTCATATTATCTTAACCTAGAAAAGCCAGAAGCAATTGCTATATGGACAAGATTTGGCACAACATGTTGCCAGATGACAGTGAGAATATTATGAACTGTTAAAATTTTCCACAGGTCTCAAGGTAGGTTTAACTATTGATGAGGATGCCCAAAAAAACATAATGAAAGATTTTTCCTATTTATGTGTTAAGCATTCACATGGTTAGAATAATAAACACATCACAAATTAACTACATATTAGGTTATTAAATATGAAATGTCCAATTTCAAATCAAAAGTGTAGTTTATTGTATCTCAAACAAGATTCAGTAAAATTAGTCAAAGTATGCACTAAACTATTGACACAGTCTTCCCATCTTAATGGTGGATTGTTTATGCGAGCAGCAAAGAAGCCTGGAGAGCAAGTAGTGATGAAATTGCGAAAGGCGTTTTCCACAGCTTATTGAGAATTGAATATTTTTCCTTGCAAGAAGTGGTCCAAAGCCTGGAAGAAGTGGTAGTCAGTTGGTGCAAGGTCTGGTGAATATGGTGGATGACAGAGAGTTTCCAAGTCCAGCTTCTGTAGTTTGAGCGGCATTGTTTGTGTGACATGTGGTAGAGAGTTGTCTTGCAAGAGGATTGGCCTGTCTCTATTGACCCATTTTGGCTGCTTAATCACAAGCATCCTCATCATTTCATCAGTTGGTTGCAGTAGACAGCCACTGTAATGGATTGATCAGGTTACATGAAGCTGTAGTGGATAATGCCAGCGCTGGACCACCAAACAGACACCATTAGTTTTTTTGATGAATATTCAGTTTGGACTAAGTTTCAGCACTTCATCTTTATCCAACCATTGTGCTGAACACTTGTGATTGTCAAAAAGAATCCATTTTCATCACACATAACAATATGTCGTGACAGCAAAGACAGGCAAGCTTTGAGACGATTTCTCTTCTGATCCTCATTTAATTCATGCAGAATCCATCTATCAAGCTTCATCTTGCTGATTTGTTTCAAATGGTCCAATATTGTTGGAATAGTAACATGAAACCTTGCTACTTATTCACGCATAGGTTGAGATGGATTCTCTTCCACTATAGCCTTCAGCTCATCATTATCCATCTTGGACTCAGGTTGCCAACATGGCTCATTTTCACGATTAACATCACCAGAATGGAACTTATGAAACCATTGACATACAGTGCGTTCATTAGCCACATCCTTCCCAAACATTCTGTTGATATTTCAAGCTGTCTGCACTGCATTGGCTCCAGGATGGAACTCATATTTGAAAATAACACGAATCTTTGACTTGTCCATGGTTTCACAAAAATTGCTGTAAAAAAAATTTGAAAGATAATCACAAGCCAAACCATGTGTTTGAAAGAATGAGCATGTACCTTCACAATAAAAATAAAACAGGAAGTGTCAAAGTGAAATGTCAAATAGATCAACTGTCAAACTTAGTACTTCAGAAAATCAGACATTTCATACTTGATAACCTAATATTTTTAGATTATAAAATTAACATTTAATGATAATTATTGCATTCTGTGGTTAATATGCATCAAAACCAACCACTTCTGATTTAAATTATAACTTCATCACAATTGTTTCTCAATTTAAAAGATTAATAATTGAAACTCAGAATAAAATTTTCATAAGTATAACACATGAATCCTTTTGCTAAATAAAATTAACTTCATAAGGAAAATTCATAAGCCAAGCAATTTTCTAGGATTTATTTAAGAAATAATGTCCAGAACACCCATTCGCTCTCATAATTTTTTCCTTTACTTTATTATGAATATGGCTCTATCAAAATTAGTAGATATTTTAAAATTAAACGCTACATTTGAGTCCATACATGCCATACATTCTTTCCTCACTTGATAGCGAATCATTCAAGTGAAAATACACCACCAAAATCTTGAGCAATTTGAATGCAAATTAAATAAATAAAATAACTTAGAAGAATTTGCCCTTGGAAAGAGTGCAAGTTCAGTCAGCTGTTTGGGATCCTTATTTTGTTTAGTCAATCTCTATTAGTATAACTATACTTAAGGCATTCATTGCAAACTCAATTTTCAAGTGTGAGGAAGCTCAGAGCAAGACGTATAACCAAAAAGTGAATGTATTCAGAAAGCTAAAGAATGGATATTAGTTCTCATTCTAAACCCAATCAAAATAACATAACCTACCAGGTGAAAATCATGAAATTCAGTTGTAGGAATAGATACAAAATGCTGTTGTCTTGGCCAAACATTTATTTATGTAACTAACGATGATGGAGTATGATTATAGTTGAAAAGTATATTGTAGCCAGAAAAGTTTTTTTTTCAGAATATGCTAATGAATAATTCAAAAAGATAAAGGTGTTATTGTATGAACTTCTCCTAAATTTCCATACGTAAGTTTTTTCTACAATGAAAATGAGCACCAACAAAGAAGCAGCACTACAGGATCATACTCCAAATACGAGATAGGAACTAAAATGTTTTGTGAAACCAATTTCAGTGACCTCCACACTTTAACATGAAACACCTTTAAAGAATAGCAGTATCACTGGATAAGTTAAATACTTACCTTGGAAGGTTTGGGAAAATGTTATAGAAGTTCAGAATATTGCTACAAATAATTGAATCAATAAAAGTTATTGAGCACCTACTATTCACCATGCCATGAGTCCAGGTAGGCTTTGGGATACGGAGATGACTGGAATGAAGCACGCACTTTCTGTAGTGCGGACGGAGTGGGGGTGCATATGTAAACAAAGAATAACTGTGCACTGCAGGTGGAGACAAATACAGGCATGTACAACAAATCCTGGAAACAAAGCGGAGGAAGTCACTAATTGTACCTAAAACAAGGTCAAGGTTCTCTAAAGAGAGAAGACACTTGAGCTGAAAAGAGGAGAGATGAAGGAAGACTCTCATTCTTCCTTCAAAATTATGAATATTCTGGGCATATTCCTAAGGCTCCCAAATCCCTGAGGCTACCAGTGAGGGAGGAGTGATGTTAGGGAGGTAAGAACATCTCAGCAAAGTAGGAATTGGTCAACTGTTATGGTGACTCCCTTACAAGTAGTCCAGGTAAAGCCAAAAAGTCTACTGGTAGGTCTATTCTACTGGTTGGAAACATTTGGTGAACCCTGTGGTAATCTTCTAAACCTGGGCAGCATCCTTATGTACGATGGACTAAGCACATGAGAGAGTTCTGACTGTGCAGGTTCAATACCCACTTAGCAGTGGGTCTCTACCTGGCAACAGTTTAATTGACAATAGTGTTCCAGATTCCTGTCTATCTCCCAACCAAGGATTAATGCACTCTCTCCATCTACATACTTATAGTGCTCCCTGAGCGATGCATTTCCTCTGACTTCTTCTGAATCATTATTTTTCTCACCATTTTTCATGGCCTTAGCAATCTTATAAAACTCCAGGAGGTATGAGAGAATGAAAGAGTCCTTGCTACAGTTTTGTTGTTGTTGTTTTTTATCCTCCCTGGGATTGTAGAAAAGAGAGACAAGTCATCAAAACCAAGGCCAGAGAACAAGTTAAAATGTTCTTGGAGAATTGGCTTTCAGGACAGAGGAAATTAGATTTATTAGGCAAAAATGGGCCAAGGCAGGAGCCAATGTCAGATGGATTAGGATAGTCAAAGCCAAAGACAGACAGCACTGATATAAGGGAATTTAATCAGGAGAAAGAGCCCAGGTACATTTAAGTTTGGGTCTGCAGACTAAATTATGACCCTTTTAAAAGCAGAGAATCTGTCTCAGTCTCCTCCTTACTACACAGAGTTAAGATACTGAGTTTAGAATGTATGGAATCATTCTGCTTTCTTTTGGCTAATCTGATAAATGCTGTGTTAATGGTGGGTATTTTGCTCAGAAATAAACATATGTTCAAATCCTTATCCACTATGTGATTTCTGGCACCACGGCAAGCAGATGGTGAAGCAAATTTTGGGTAAACAAGACTGTTTCTCAACCTTAAAAATCACATCTATTATATAGATGTCCATGTCCAAAGGTTGGTGAGTAATAGTTCTTCCCCAGATAAAACTCCTCAATACACATTCAATTCATGTAGGTTGAGATGTGACAGGCAAGAGGGAAGAGTATGTAGTAAACATTATCCAAGGTCAATTTTTAAACCACACTAAATAAACTGATTAAGAGAAGAGCAAGAAGCCTCCATAAACCACATGAGAACCGTTTTCTCTCCTGGTTCCTTTTTCAATTGGCCAAAGGCTGCTTTATTCCCTAAATGACATTGAATTGATAATGAGCATGATCCTACCTACATAAGTGATAAGCAAACTAATCTATTCAGCTGCATGATGCCACCTACATACATTTCCAGCTCAAGATAAATGAGATATAACTGTAGTCCCTTTAATGTTCCATTTGCTTCGTACATCCAAACAAAGCTGTTCCTTTGAAACAACACATTTTAAGTGTTGAGCAGTATCTCAAAAACTGTTATATCTGATTAAAAAAAAAAAGAAAATAAAATCATGATTATAACTATTTATTTTTTGTTTTTTTCTTAAGAAGAAATCCATGCGCAACTTATATATCACACAAGATGCCCTGTGTAGTAGCTTCAACCTACTCAACTCTTGACATATGTTTTCCTTTGGGCCCTTGTAAGTGTCTTATTAGAAGGTATTTAAGGTTAGAAATGGTACTCACTCACTAAGGTATTAGTTCGGTTCAGAAATAGAATACATTTCAGGAGTTCAAAGTCCTAGGCCCATCCCTAACTTGAAGAGAAAGGCAAGCCCTGGGCAAGTCCTCTTCCACCCTCTTCCTATGTCACACCATCACCACAACCATCTCCACACAACATATTTTTACACAGAAAAAGATAAGATCAAAGCCAACATTTTAGAGTGCCTATTGTGTGTTTGTGGAAGGTGAAAAAGTATTACCATCAAATTTTACCTTTTTTTTTTTTGGAAGATATTAAATTTCTCAGTCCCACAGGAAATTTATTTTCTCTCACCCAAATCCCTGCCTATCTGCTGGATCCCAGCAGAAAGAAAGCACGGAATTGTGAAGCCATCCAAACAGTCCCTGTTTCTGGTTCCCCCTCGCTGATTCACGAGGAACGTAATGTCTGCTTCCATTCATATCTGGTGATAGACCATCTTATCCAACTGAAACAAATCAGTGCTTTGAGTCAAATTATAACCCAGGAAGTCAGCACAGTGAAGACGGACACAAGGCAAGGAATAGGCAAGGGAATCCCTTACGTGCATTAGCGCTACCTTCCTGGTAGCCCGTGGGAAATCTGTCTGAAAAACTGTTATTCCAAAACAATATCCCCAAGTGGAACAGAAAGAGTTTCCTCCCACTATGCCTGACATGTTGAGGAAAAGGAGACTTCTGCAGCGGGACTTTAGAATAGCAGGTTCCCTGAATTCTTCATTGAGCTAGGTTTCTATTTAGAACCTAACAAAGACACTGGAATACATTTAGGTTCCACTAGTCCCAAGTATTTTAATGTGATTTATAGTTAACATCCATGCATAGTCAGGTTATCCTCGATCGGACTTCTGCTACTGGCCATGACGGGGTAACAAAGACCAGATTTACCCTTCTGGCACAATCAAGTATTAAAACAGACAAAATATATCAAACAAAATTTTTCGGAGATCAGACAATAGGCAGGACAATGATCCTTGAGAGAAGGAAAACACAAGGCGAGCACCGCAATGACCAAACGTAATGCCTGTAGGGAGTTTCCAGACTGCCGTGCAGGAAGGGGAAGCCCAAACAGAGGCCCACACTCAGGTGAATGATGGGTCTAACATTAAGCTGTTCTGTGTCCCATCTTTTCCAAGGTGATCCATTAAATTTATGGGATAAATGGAAATTTTGTAGAAATCCGTAATGGGGCTGGTCTGTACATGAGTCACAGGAGGTAAACTGAGATTCCTGGCACAAAGACAAGTTTGCCAAGGCAGAGAAACCATAAAGTAGGCAGAGATGGTTGGAAAAAACCTACCTTTCCAGGAGATACAGAGATTCCGATGACACCTGGGTTATCTGAGGATAGCATGATTCATGGCTGGCAGGAAAATAAAAATAGATGTTGAGTCACAGATTTCTCCTTTTATTCCTGAGTATGTAGATGTTAAATTACATCACATATGATTGGTTCATCCAATAATTGCCATTCAGTTTAATAAGACTCAGGATCTCTTGTTTATTCATTTTTCTATCTGTACCAGATAATTCTTTCCTTCTCTAACTTTCTTTCAAACAGAGATTACATACTATCCCAAATATAATTACCTAAAAAAGTGCAGGGAACATGGCCAATGCTCCCCGCAAAAAGCTGGGTCCCTTTGGTAGAGTTGGAAGGGATAAGAAAATAATAGAGAAAAATGGAAAATGGAAGAAATAAAAGAATACACTGAGACAAAGATATAGTTTTATAAGTTTATAAAGATTATAGGCAAAGCAGGAGCTCAGGGGGCTTCGGACCTCTCTGTCGGTCTCCAAAAAAAGCCCCGAATGAGGTCTTACATGGTAACTTATAGGGAATAATAAATAATTGCCAGGGGTAACAGATTTACATAACAACAGGTAGTTCCTCTCAGGTTAACAGATTTTCAAAAGGCTTCTACGGAAGGCTTCTACAGATTCTTTAACAAATTCTATCTACGTGAGCAAACACAGTTACAAAGTCTTTCGAAGGTTAACTCTAAATTCTAAGGTAAGTTTATCATTTAACAGAGGGGGTAAACAGAGATATGTTGGCTCCATGTTTATTAGGTTATTGTGAATGGAGACAGGTAGTCTAGAGTGGTTTAAACAAGAGCTTTGCTTTAGCCATTCGGGAAGCTGTCTGTTCTGGAGGGCACTCCATTGTCAGCTCTCAGCCTGTAGTTTTTAATAGATTCACTTGTGCTTTACAAAGCAAATCCAAACCTTGAGGTCTGAGAAACACAGCGCCTTGTGGGATACAGCCGCTACTGTCTTTCAGAGGCCCTTCCGTGTGTAACAGCATTTGAAATACAAACCAACACATTCACATATTCCTTCAGGGCAAAGCTCTGCAAAACTCCTAAAACACATCCTGTCCCCATACACGTTTAATATTAATTCATGGAGCGACAAAAAAGAGAGACAATAAAACCTCCATCAAGAGCAAAATCTGAAATAAGAGCTGCATTTAAAAACCTATGGGGAGACACAGTACCAAAGTTTAATGTGCACCAGGGCTGCTCTATGGTATGGGAAATCAGAGTTTGTGGGGCTGAAAGATTATCCAATTGGGGTGGAGTTTTAAAAATATAAACAAAAGCACAAATACAAAATAAGGTACAAACATAAATGTACATTTAGAAAAGAAGATAAATTTCCTATTTTTAAAATCTGACAAATACATCATCATAAATTTTAAGAAATAAAAATATTTTTATTAATTAACTGCTTGATGACTCTCTGTAGTACCCTTTCTTTCCTACAATCTTCTGATTGAATGTGCGATCTTCTCTTCATATGATAATGATATTGTAATATTTTCTACAGGGAAAATAGGAAGATCATTCAGCTGTTCCTCTAGTTTAGTTGTCATTTATAATTATTGATAATTTAGAAAATTAATCTGAAATTAAAGCATACATGAGAGTAATTCAAAAGCATTTTAAATTGCTGCTATGTTGTATTGAACTACATAATATGTAATCCAATTACTCTTATTCTACACACATTGATTTATTGATGAGTATGCATAGAAGTTTTGTTGCTAGAACTCTTGCTTCTTCAGAGAATTTAGTTATTTTGATGGTGATTCTGAATGCCACTTTTGTTTGGAAGTACCGGACTTCATCAGGAAAAAAACATGACAACGTGTCAACTATACTAAGAGGCAATTCAATATGCTGGGACAGATAAAATTAGCAGCTTGACACGAAGGTACACTAGGTATACCTAAAATTGCTACAAGTTTGTGCCCTTCAAACACAATTCTGGTTTTTTCCAAAAAATGCCTATCAAAAAGTATGTTACATGTATAATTATCAACACTGCTATATCAAGAAGATGACTAAAGGGAATTCTTCATTATGACTAGTTGTTAATGAGAATTAAACCCTTCACTTATATTTCACACATCTGATGGATAGGAAAAAAATTCCACAGACAGCTTCTGGCACACACGTTTTTTTAAACCCAATTTCTTTTTCACTGCTTATAAACTTCTTGTTCTGAGTGTCATGGGGCATATTTATGTGCAGATATAGCATCTGACCCTACACTTTCCTAGAGGTCTTTATTTCTTTGTGTAGATCCAGATTTCTATCTAATATCATTTTCCTTCTTCTCGCAGAATTTTCCTTAACATTTCTCATACTGCAAATCTGCTAGTGCTTTCACCTTTGGCTTTCTAAAAAGGTTTTCATTTGGCCTTTATTAAAAAATATTTTTTAAAGATATTTTTAAAGGTATTTTCACAGGGTAAAGAATCCTGGGTTGAGAGGTTTTGTGTTTCTTTTTTGTTTTCTCTTTGAGCATGTTGCTCTACTGTCTTCTGGCTTATACTGTTTATATTCCACTTATATTTACCCATTTGATGACTGGAAGAATTTTCCATAGGCCAGGTTCTGGCTCAAATCTTTCAAAAACTTTGCTGCTTTTCCACCACCTATAAATTTCTGCAATGAGTGTCTGCTGTCATTCTTATCTGTACCCATCTGTACATTATGAACTATATCTTTTTTCTTCTAACTGCTTTTGAGATTTTTCTCTTTGTCACTGGTTTAGAGTAATTTGATTACAATGTGCTTCATTTTTCTTGTGTTCGAGTTTCTCTGCAGTATGGCAAGATTACACTATATATCAAATTTCTATGTTTTTCAGCTGTTACTTCTCCATGTATTTTCTCTGGCCTTCATGTTCAGGGACTCCAGTGATACACATTAGTCTGCCTGTGATTGCCCTGCAGCTCAGTGGGGGCACTATCCCTTTTTATTTCAGTCTTTCTGCTTCAGTGTTTCAAGTTGAATCATGACTATTGTTATGCCTTCACACTCATTAATCTGTGGACCCTTTTTGAAATCATCCATGACTCTCCTTAACTTATTCGTGCTTTCCTCTACCTTCTTGAAAACCTGTTACATATTTATAAATTTTTATCCCTGTCGACTGTTTTTTATCTGTGCCATTTCTTGATTTCCTCATTATAAACATATTTGTCTCTCTATTTGCACACCTGGTAGTTTTTGATTGGATGCCAGATATTATAAATTTTACCTTGTTGGCTGCTGAACATTTTTTGTATTTCTTTAATTGTTCTTGAGCTTTGTTATGAAATGCAATTAAATTATGTGGAAACATTTTGATTTTTCAAGACTTTCTTTTAAGACTTGTCAACCACAATAGCCTTTATTCCAGGGCTAATTTTGCTTCAGTACTGAGGCAATGTCTTTTATTTAGACTACTTGAAGCCCTGTGTACTAAAAAGGATTTTTTCACTCTGACTGATGGGAACATAAACAACTCCTGGGCTTGTGGGATCTCCAGGGATTGATCCATTTGTTTTTTCTGGTGGTTCTTTCTCAACCCTTGGATAGTCAGTAATCTTTACCCAGCATCTGCTGATCAGTACTCAGCTGAAGACCCTGCAGCTCTCAGAGTTCTCGCCTCTCTCTGCAGCTCTTTCCAATTCTCTCCCACCGTTCTCCCTTAATTTTCTACTCAGGAATACTGCTGGCCTCTATTTGGGTTTTCCCTCCCCACATGGCAGTCTGTAAACTCTCTTCGGGCATTAACTTTGGTCCTTGTAGTGCTCACTTTGTTTTCCTTCTCTCAAGGATCATTGTCCTGCCTGTTGTCTAATCTCTGAAAATTTTTGATATATTTTGCCTGTTTTAATATTTAATTATACTGGAAAAGTAAATCTTGCCCTTGTCACTCCATCATGGCCAGTAACAGAAGTCCAATCAAGTGTAATTCGACTATACATGGATGTTAACTATAAATCGCATTAAAATGCCTGAACTTATGTATATTGGCCATTTGTCTTTCTTCTTTTGAGAAGATTCTGCTCATGTCTTTTGCCCACTTTTCAATAGGGTTTTTTTGTTGTTGTTGTTGTTGTTGTTGTTGTTTTTTTTTTTTTTGGTCTTGCTGATTTGCTTGAGTTCTTTGTAAATTCTGGATGTTAGCCCTTTATTAGATGTGTAGCTTGCAAATATTTTCTCCCATTCTGTAGGTTGTCTATTTGTTCTGTCGATTGTTTCCTTAGCTGTGTAGATCTTTAGTTTAATCAAATCCCACATATTAATTTTTGTTGTTGCTTAACATCACTAATCATCAGGGAAAGGCAAATTAAAACTACAATGAGATATCACCTTACCCCATAGAAGTGCTCTTATTGAAAAGTGCAGGGAGGAGGAAAAAATGGTGGATTAGGGGTGACCTCCTGGCTCTCTGCTCCCAGAGTAGGAGGTGAAGAAAGCCGACAGCTACACATGAGTGGATAACTCTTCCACAAGAACAGCATGGTGAATCTGCAGAGGAGCAGCATGGGACAAGCAGCGCTGGAAAAAAAAAAAAGGCAAGTTGGAGAATCCACTGTGAAGTCTGGAGAGTGCGAGATATATAATAGGGAATAGAGCATGGGATGGCCATGCCCGTTGGCCAGCTAGGGCAGTGTGATTTGACCCACAGGAGGATGACTCTTTCTCCACATCCACTCAGGCAGGGAAGTGCCTAAAGTCAGTGCGAAGTTGTGGCATGGGATGACAGGCTGTGTGGATAAGAGACATTAGTGGGAAACATTTTAAACTCTCCAGTGCTCTGTGCTAGGTCCCCACTGTGCGGGGGAGGGACTAGTCTGAGTGGACACTCCCCGGGTCTGCAGGAGGGAGTTTGGAGACAGACACCTTGCCTCTGGCAGTTGCCAGGACCAGAACAAGGGAGGCGAACACCGAAAGGGAGGCTCTGCCCCTGGAAACTGCCGAATATTGGGCTGGTGCAGGGTGGGATGGAGAGTGCAGGACCCTCTACTGGACTGACATGAGACTGAGGGTCAGGGAAGCAGTGGGTACAGCCAGTGGGTCATTGAGACAGCCTGCCAAACCCAGCACCTGTGCCTCTCCCCCAGCAGTCGCCTACAGTGCTGGCTTTCTGTGGGTGGGCAGCCGCCATTTTGGGGGTCCATAGCCTAGAAACTCTGTGGCATAGGTGATTCTGGGCACCACCCCTTCCCCAGCCCAGCAGGGCAAGTGCAGGAAACGGTCTCAGGCAATACCCCTACCCCAGCCCGACAGAGCAGGCCCTGCCCTTGGAGGAGGGGAGTAAGGAGAGAAGCCACTTTCTGAACATTCCTCCCCAACCCCGCTGCTTGCCTTTTTGCACCAGCAGGACAAACCCAGCACTTGGAGGTGAAGAGTGACAAGAGAGGCCGCTTTCTGGACTGGGACCTGTGGCAGCCTCTGGTGGCACCCCTCCCCTTGGCCCAGCCACTTGTATTTTCCACCACAGGACAAACCCCACCCTTGGAGGTGCAGAGTGATGAGAGACAAGCACAAAGACCATATGATTCTCTCAATAGATGCAGAAAAAGTATTTGACAAAGTCCAGCACACCATTATGATCAAAACTCTTAGCAAAATAGAAATAAACGGAACATACCTTAAAATTATTAAGGACCCATACAATAAACCGACAACCAGTATCATACTGAATGGGGAAAAGTTGAAACCATTCCCACTTAGAACTGGAACCAGACAAGGTTGCCCACTATCTCTACTTCTATTAAACATAGTGCTGGAAGTCCTTGCTACAGAAATTAGATAAGAGGAGAATTAAGGGCATCCAAATGGGGGCAGAAGAGATCAAACTCTAACTCTTTGCTGATGATATGATATTATACCTAGAAAACCCCAAGGATTCAACCAAGAGACTCCTGGCATTGATAAATGAATTCAGTAAAGTCTCAGGATACAAAATCAGTACACAAAAATCAGAGGCATTCATATACGCTAACAACAGTCAAGCCAAAATTCAAATAAAAAATGCAGTACCTATTACAATAGCCTCAAAGAAAATTAAATATCTAGGAATATAGTTAATGAAAGAGGTGAGAGATATATACAGGGAGAACTACAAAACACCAAGAAAAGATATTATAGAAGATGTAAACAGATGGAAAACTCTATCTTGCTCATGGATTGGTAAAATCAACATTGTTAAAATGTCCATACTACCTAAAGTGATCTATAGAATTAATTCAATCCCTATCAAAGTACCATCATCATTCTTTACAAATCTAGAAAAAATAATTCTACGCTTTGTATGGAGCCAGGGAAGACCTCATATGGCCAAAGCAGTCTTAAGCAAAAAGAACAAACTGGGAGGTATCAGTCTACCAGACTTCAAGCTGTACTACAAGGCTATGGTAACTAAAACAGCTTGGTACTGGCACAAAAACAGAGATAGAGACCTTTGGAATAGGACTGAGAATCCAGGGAAGAAACTATCTGCACATTGTCATCTAATCTTTGACAAAGCAGACAAAAATATACACAGGGGAAAAGAATCTCTTTTCAATAAATGGAGCTGGGAAAACTGGAAAACTACATGCAGAAGATTGAAACTGGATCCCCACCTCTCACCTCTTACAAAAATCAATTCATGATGAATAACAGACTTAAACCTAAGACATGAAACCTTAAGAATCCTAGAAGAAAATGTAGGGAAGACTCTTTTCAGACATCGGCCTAGGCAAAGAATTTCTCAAGAGGGCCCCCAAAACAATCATAGCAGCAACAAAAATAAATAAATGGGACCTCATCAAATTAAAAAGCATTTGTACAGCCAAGGAAACTACCATTAAAGTGAATAGACAACCTACAGAATGGGAGAAAATATTTGGTCTCTACACATCTGATAAAGGGTTGATAACAAGAATCTATCTAGAACTTAAAAAAAAATCAACAAGAAAAAATCAAACAACCCCATCAATAAATGGAAAAAGGACATGAACAGAAACTTTTCAAAAGAAGACAGAATAATGGCCAGCAAACATAAAAAAATGCTCAACATCTCTAATCATTAGAGAAATGCAAATCAAAACCACAATGAGATATCACCTAACTCCAGTGAGATTGGCCTTTATCAAAAAATCCCAAAGCAACAAATGCTGGTGAGGATGTGGAGAGATTGGAACACTCTAAAACTGCTGGTGGGACTGCAAATTAGTGCAACCTGTGCGGAAAAGAATTTGGAGATACCTCTAAGCGCTAAAAATAGAAATACCATTCGATCCAGCAATAGCACTATAGGCATCTACCAAAAGGAACAAAAGACATTCTAAAATGAAGACATCTGCACTCAAATGTTTATGGAAGCACAATTCACTATAGCAAGGATGTGGAAACAACCCAAGTGCCCATCAATCCATGAGTGGATTAATAAAATATGGTATATTTATACAATGGAATACTACTCAATTACAAAACATGATGGTGATCTAGCACCTCTTATATTTTCCTGGATAGAGCTTGAACCTATCCTCCAAAGTGAGGTATCACAAGAATGGAAGAATAAGCACCACATCTACTCGTCATCAAACTGGCACTGACTGATCAACACTAAGGTGCTCACACAGTAGTAATATTGTTTGGGGGTAGGGAGGTTGGGAGTGGGTGAACTCACAACTAATGGATGTGGTGAGCATTGTAGGGGGGAAAGGGCATGCCTCAAATCATAACTTGGGTGTGGAAAAGTCAGAACATGTAACCAAAATGTGTATACTCCTATAATATCCTGAAATAAAAAGACAAAAAAAAAAAAATAGTCCAAAAACAACAGAAGCTGGCATAGATGCAGAGAGGAATGCTTCTACACTGTTGGTGGCGGATTGCAAATTAGAACAACCCTTATGGAAAACAGTATGGAGATTCCTCAAAGAACTAAAAGTAGACCTGCCATTCAATCCAGCAATCTCTCTATTGGGTATCTACCCAAAGGTCAAGAAGACTTTTTGTCAAAAAGACACGTGCACTTAAATGTTTATTGGAGCACAATCCACAACTGCAAAGTTGTGGAATCAACCAAAGTGCTTGTCAATTCATGAGTGGATTAATGAAATGTGGTATATGTATAACATGGTGTACTACTGAGTCATAAAAAATAATGAATTAATCCCTTTTGCAATAATCTGGATGGAAATGGAGAACATTCTCCTAAGTGAAGTATCTCAAGAATGGAGAAGTAAACACGACATGTACTCACTATTAAACTGGAACTAACTGATGAGCACACATGTGCACAGAGGGAAGTAAAACACGAGGAGGGAGGGAGAGGAGAGGAGGGGCAAAAAACTACCTAATGGGTACAATGAGCACTATTTGGGTGATGGGCGCACCTATAGCCGGGACTCAAGCATTACAAAAGCAATCCATGTAACCTAAAACATTTGTCACTCCTTAGTATTTTGAAATAAAAAAAAGGGTAAGAAAAATAATAATAAAATAAATGCCTGAACTACCTGAATTTCAATGTATTCCGAATTCAACTTGCAATAGCTGGATCTCAGTATGCTCATGGCCACTCCAAGACCACCCGACATTGACAAAGTGTAACACAAGAGAAGTCACAGAGGAAATAATACCCTTCGATAGTCTCCTGTGATGGCGTCCGGGGGATTTTGTTTACATTTTTCAGCCATCATCTTTTACTTCTCTATATGATGGATGTAAACCTGGAATTTTGAAGCTAAAGCAAATTTTCCAATGTGTTAACAGAACAAAGAATTTCCCCACGCAAGTTATAAAAATCATTTTATTCACAAACAAGAAAAGAAGAGTGGCCTATTCTCACCTGCCCTTGTGCTCCATTCCTGTCACACTCCCACCTGCTGGCTAGTTTTCAGCTCCATTACCTGAGAATATACCGACCCTTATAGTACGAGAAAATAAAATTCTTTTATGAATTTTCCTCAAAACAGGGTTTTCCTTTTTTTTTTTCATTTCCTTTCACACTTAGAAGTTTACAGCCACAGCACAATGTATTCGATAGCAGTGAAGAATTGGAAATAAACTGAAATGAAGATATATACCCTTCCCAGATATCCTTATCTTTGAAGTCCTTCAAGCAGGCCAGTGAAAAGCACTAGTACAATAAGTCTTTTTGTATTTGCAGAGTATAAAAGGAAAACCTGTGTGACTTCTTGTGTGTGTTCCTAAAGAGGGGAGGAAGACAGCGTATCTGGGTCTTAGAGGTAAGAGATAATAGAGCCAGAGCTTACATAGCTCTTTTGGGACCTGAAGAAGCATTTATGAACTAAAATAGATGAGTATGAATTGCTACAATCTTAGGAAATCAAGTATAGACCACCTTTTACCACACTTCACAGTGAAAAAATGGGCACATCTACTCTGAAGAACAACTGGTCCCTGGGAGGGGAACCTGACTGCTGGGGCAACCTCACAGCTGTGGGCAAGCACCACCTGTCAGTCTGGAGAGCACCAGGCTTTGACAGCTTTCCTCTGTTCCAGGGAGGAGCAAGGAATTCTACATAGTGTGAGTAAGATTCTGGAGTCCCTGAAGAAAAAGAGAAAACCCTCCAAAATGTGGTGCTGAATTGCATGCTGCTGGAAGATGTGACCAGGTCTCCTCACGTAGAAATAATCCTGCTTCTGTGCAAAGTTCAATTGATCATTCTGTTACCATTTTTAAATTAGAATTGTCAATAGAATCCACCCAAGACAGTATCTCAATAATTTTTTAAATTCATGAAGACAAAAATTTTTATTCCAAAATCCACAGATGGAGAAAAAATGTAGCATGCAGGTTTATATACAGGCAATTTATGCATAAAAGGTATTACATATAAATTATAGGCCACAATTGAGAATAGTATATATTAAAATTCTGATAATACCCCATCCTGTTCTTCCTTACTAAAGAACTGGTGAAATCCCTTGGGCAGTATAAATCAAGCTTTAATCGAGCACGGATTATTCCTTAGTTTGGTTTGAGAACATCTATTGGGTGCTTACTCTGTGTCAGGTACAGTACTTAATGGCTTTATTACAAAGCTGAATAAGGTTTAGTTTCTCTCCCCATGAAGTCTCTTCTTCTTCCATTTAAATAATTAATGCATGTAAAATATTTAGATACGCTTGGCTCATATAAGTGCTTAAGTATCCGTAGGCACTAACAGTGGTAGCAGTCATAGTCATAACAGCAATAATGACAGTAGCTCTACTGCATTGCTCAAGTTCAATTGCTATTCTCTTCTTCTCTGTCCCTTTTGACCAAGCCGACTTCACTCACATTGGTCTCTCCCATTAACCAGGGCTCAAAGCAGTGTCTGTAGATTTTTTCAATCCCCACCTAAAATTAATCAAAGCTTCTTTTAACTTTGATTATTTATTAAAGTTTGCCTTATTATTTGTTCCTTCTGAAACATTCTGCAAAATATCTACTTCTAATTACTCTTTATCCTAGAAATGGCTTCTTTTTATGTGTTCAGATCTCAATTACTCAGTTTCATGATGTTATCCAAATTTTTCCTCATGTTCGGATTCAATGATAGACAATTATTTTGTTACTTTTGGTAACAAAAAAATAATAACTTCTCCAATCTGGTCTGAGGTGAAAGAAATCCCTGAATTTCCATCCTAAGAGAAAAAACTAGTAAGTAAAATTATAATTAAACATACTCCAATAGATTGGAGCAGCTCAAGGATACTTCGGTATTTAGGCAGTATTAGTACTTTCGCTATCTTTTCTTCCTAACGCTGAAAATCAGAGCTCCAACGCTTTCCTGATAACTAGGTGAATGTCTACAATAGCCTACCTTCTCTTTATCTTCTTCCAGGTCTTTCTTATTTTGAACTACATCCCCTGACTCTTGTGGAATTATGAGCTAAGGAAAACTGTAACACTTTCTTGACAGTTTTTATTTGTAGTTTTTCACTGCTATTCTGAGTAGGGCAGCACAAACTCAGTTTCACCCCAGTATTTTGGAACCTCCACACTGAAGCTGGCCAGGTGTTCTGTTGCACGAAGGAGCTAGATCATATCTAATATTTTTAAAGATCATTTTTATCTTATGCCCACTGTTTCATAGATAAGCCTAAATACAATGTTTTTAAAAAGATAAATGGAAAGTCTTTCTCAAAATCTCTTAGCAAGTTAAAACATTATTGTTATTCAGAGACTAAAAATATTATCTTAGGTTAATTCAGCAAAAACACAGCTATCCCTTACCATTTGAATCTGCGTGCTCCTGAATTTGAATCGAGTGAGCTTGGATTGTGAAAAAGACTGTATTTCTCCGTATGTTTACATTATGAGTGTCAGAGAGTCAGAAACGAAAAAGTGAGGAGTCCTTTCCTCCAAACAGCCTTATCTTAAAAACAATATCTAAAACTACTGAACTCTGAAATTGGATAGCAAGGGATGCCTTTATCTCTATGGGGTGAGAAATCAGGAAAGAAGTTACCTAAATTTTCTCCAAACTCTATGATTTTCTAACATTATGCTCAAATGCCAACATTAAAATTAAAGTTATAAATTATACCACAGCATGACCATTTGCCAAATGTAATATTTTTACTTCACAGAAGGGTAGATTTCAAGTTTCCTTTCAATCATATTTCCCCATGGGCATTAAAATACATGTCTTGATTTACATAACTTTCCAAAAGCATCCATCGGTACAATGGGGTAAATCTGCCTGCTGTCAGAGTTGATAAGGAAATGCACAATCCCAAGAATGTGCAAGTCTACTGATTAGGTGGAACATACAGCCTGCAGGTACAAGGTGTCATTGCACACCCAGGCAGTGCTATTTTCTTTGTCTCATCACCAGCTGGCAACTGATGTTTGAATAACTGACAAGAGAGATGAGCTGCAGGTGCTCTAGAGAAAGAAATCCATCCTTGCCTTTTTCAGAGAGAAATTGTTAAGGAAGAATCTCTCTCAAATGATGAGATAGGTATAACACAATGGAAATTAAGGAACATTTTGTCAAAAACCAAAATCTGCCTTTCCTACCACAATGGCCTTTACACATATTCCCCTGCCCCACTAGTATCCTCACGCATGTTATTATCAGATTGGTCTCAAAGGAACACTGGTTTGTACATATCCTTTCCTAGAGAAGAAAGCTTCATGCAGACTTGGCCTCCCGGTTCTCAGCCTAGGCCCTGGCTGTGATTTTGGTCTCATGCCTAGTTCTCATTCTCTCAGTTTCTTGCATCGCACTCAACAAACACTATCTCCCCACTCTCCCACTCCCCCTGCTAACATCAGGACACCAAGTCTTTGACCCCCACCTTTTCACAGGGATCCGCAATCCACATTGCCACTACTCTCCTTCACTCTCTCTCACCCTTGGTCCTCGTTTCTGTTCTTGTCCAGTTTAGATTACATCCCTCGTTCCTCTCTACTCTGTTGCACTAACTTGGCACAGCCCAACCTCTGGTTAAAGCCAACTCTCCATCTAGGCCATGTTTGCTCCAGGGCAGCAGACGTGTTGCAGAACAACACAGAATCCGGCTGATTGGTCTCGCCACAAATGTGAGCCTTGCGTGAGACTGGATGGAACACCAAGTAGGCTTTTGGTAATCATGCTATCAGTCCAGTCACTTTTCCACTCTTTGGAAATGACAATTAAATACCTTGTTATGTTAATACTTCCTAGATCTCCTCCCCAAGCCTTACTCTCAGATGATAACCATGTTTTCTCTTTCACTGAGAAAACCAGAATGATCAAAAGAGAAATTTCATAAGTTCCCTACAACCACATACCTACCACCATGATTTATATCTTCCGTGCAGTCCCTGCTTTTCCCATAGGTAAACAGTAGTCCATTTGCCAACTGAATGCCAACTACCGTATCTGTGCAATGGGTTTAAAACATCGCTTCTCACATAATCGAGGCTATCGCTCCAATAATTCTACCCTCCTCCTCTCCCTAGTGTCCAGTTTCTTCTTCTCTATTGCATTATTACCATCATTAGACAGACAGACTTATTTTTTATATCTTAAAATTAAGATTACACACAAACACAAATGTACTTTTGACTTTTTCCCCCTATGGCTACCACTCCTTTATTCCCATTTAAACCAAAATTTCCTGAAAGAGTAGTATGTATTGACTTCTCCACTTCCTATCTTCTCCTTCTCTGTTGAATCCACTCCAATTAAATTACCATTATGCTACTCCACAAATCAGTATTTACCAAGTCATCAAGGATCTCCACATTGTCCAATCAGTTAATCAAGTGATTATAGCAATCATATTAATCTCTCAGACAGTTCTCAAATTTACAAATTCATCCTGGATTTCCTGACTTTCAAGCTCATATATACCAAACCATATTTGCAATCTTTACTTCGATAACTAAGAAGGAACTCACGCTCTACAGGTAAAAATCTGAACTACTGACTGCACAGTGCCACACCCCAGCCCCCTCCCAAAATACCCTACTCTTGAAAGAATCTTCTCCATCAGCATAAAGGAAAATTCCATTTACAGATGTTCAGGCCAGAACATTGGAGTCCTTCTTGACTTCTCTCTTCCTTTTCTACATTACATCTAATCCATCCATAAATCATATCTTCACTATTGTCAATATATATTTCCTTCTCACAACCTCCACTGCCAACAACCTGGTCTGACCCACTAATCGTTTCTTACCAAGAGTAGTACAATGACCTAACTAGTGCTTCTGCTTTGTTTCCCATATTCCTATAATACATTTCATAAAGAACAAAATAACTAATAGCTAGCTAGATAGATGGATATTTAAATCTAAGTTAGGTAGTATCGATTCTCTGTTCAAAACCCTTCAAAAGCTTTCCATTTTCATCCATATTAAATCCCATGATCTTACCATAACCTATGAAGTCTTATATTCTGTTCTGTCATTTACTTCTCAGGCCTCCTATAAAACACCCCCTTCCTCACACATACTTCTTATTCTTCCTCAAATAATCGTTGCATCCCTCTGCCTAAGGGCATTAGTACCTGAGGGCTTCTTTACCTAGTACATCTCTCCCTAGCCATCCACATAGTTCCCTCCCCCTCCTTCTTTCAGGCCTTGGCTCAAATGTCACTTTATCCTGTAGCCTTCCCTGATCGCCCTATACAAAATGGCAGCACACCCCCTCCAGCCTGCTCCCTGGAACTCCCAGTTCCCAGTTGGTCCCCTTTATCCTGTGTAATAGTTCTTCCAAGTAATTATGTGTACGGAGAGAGAGAGAGACAGAGAGAGAGAGAGAGAGAGAGAGAGAGAGAGAGAAGAGAAAGAGAGGTTAGTTTTCCTCCGCTATATTCATTATCTATATCTGCATAACAAATTACGACAAAATTTAGCAGTTAAAAAAAAAAAACATTTATTATCTTGTGGTTTTGATGGGGTAGGAATCCAGGTACTGTTCTGGTGCCCCTGACTCAAGGGTTCTCACAGGGCTGCAGTCAAGGTAACAGCCAGGGTTGCAGTCCTAGAGCTTACCGGGGGAGGAGCCACTTGTGAGCTCACTCACATGACTGCTGGCTGACCTCAGGTCCTCACCGGCCGGTTTTGTGCCCCACAGGCCTTTCTGTAGGGCAGCTCACCCCATGGCAGCTGACTTCCCTCTCAGTAAGCAAGGAAGAGACAACAGACAGCAAGTAAGACAGAGGTCATAAGCTTTTGGTCACCTAATCTCTAAAGAAGCATCCCATCATTTTTGCCATATTCTATCATTAGAAGCAAATCACTAAGTCCAGCCCCTACTCTAGTGGGAGGAAATTACTCAAGCACCTAAGTTGCAGGAGGTAGGGAACACTGGGACCAACCTACAGGCTGCCTACCACATCCCCCTACTAGAATGTAAGTTTCATGGAGATTTCACTGTGTTCACTCCATAGTCCAGAGCATAGGACAATGCCTGACTACGGAGAAGTCACTCAGTATTTATCATGCAAACTAACTTATTTCTATCCCATCGCTTTCTTGCGTAGGTTCTGTTCCCACTAAAATGGGACGATGCTTTCTATGGAGTACTAGATTTTGTTTTTTATACATAATTAGACCCTTAATGAGAGTTTTCTCCTTTCAATCCTCACATGTTAAGGCCCTTCCCTCCCTTCAGAGCTCAGGTTAGAAGGTACCACTGCCGCTCACACTTCCCCAATGCCCTTACTACTCTCTTTAGCTTCTGTGAACTCATGCAGTACCTGCATCATCTAGCCTCATGGTTACCTGGGTTTATGTCTTATTTCCTTCATACCACGAACCTCTTAAAATCAAGTACCATGTGTTCAAACAATGTAAGTTCAGCCAAGGCGAGAGCAGTGGCTGTTTATAAATAGCAGTCATAGATTAACTGGCAGAGAGTCCTTGCATATTGTAGGCACTCAGAACACATTAGTGGCAAAAAAATAAAAATAAAAAAAAAAATAAAGTGAGTGGTTTCACTCATTTGTTGCTCATAGTTCTTTATAAATTTCCAGCAAATATTTGCTAACTGAATTCAAGCCCTGCAATCATTTATAACCAATGAATGGCATGGCATAAGTCCCTGTTTTCCTTTTGATTCTGAGATTTGCATTGGCTCAGTGTCATGAATTCTCTAAGCCTAGTTCTAAAATAGAACTACCACTGCATACATCTTCTTTCAAGTGGAAGAGTGGTCAGAGAGAAAGCAGGAAATACAGGAGGCAAGAAAGATACAGACTAGAAATAAACTGAATTTTGGTCAATACAGAATCTTGAGACTAAGTTTTCTCAACTACAAAAATGATGAGGTTGGCAGGGCTGGAGAGTATAGAACAGCAATAAATTTCCTTTTGTCTGAATTCTAAAGTCTTCAAAGGTGGGTGTAATTGGAGTGTCTTCTACTCAAAGCAACTGAAATTGCCCAGACACACATTAGTCTTCAAATTTCATCTGCAAATTCTTAGACACAACAGCAAGGAGGGCCCACACCAGACTAATCAAGGCAGCTTATTAACTACATCTATGGCAATGAATTGCCCAATGCCTCATATTTCCAACCAGTATTGATTTACATACAGAGGGAGTAATCCAAGCTCTGGATTACCCCTTAGAACACATAATTCAAGACTGCTCATAGAAGCCAGAATAACAGGTATTTTCCTAATTCTACAAGATTTGTTAGAAGACAGCAGTCATAAGTAGGTGCTTGTGATGACATGGCAACAATTTGTATTAAATCAAGCCAAGGATTTTATGAAGATGTAATATCCAGTTCTATCACAGCTGCCATATTGTCATGGTGACCTAGACATTGCCAAAAATCATCAGAATTACCAACATACTATATTCACTTGGCCCAACTATACTAGTTCAACAAAGTTGCTGCCACCCACCTCTAGGGCCCAATAAGTCTTCTTTGCCTGACTTGGCAGAGAAGAGCAAACACATTACATCTAGATTGTGGTCATCTCAGAGGTTGATGTGAATCCAAATTTGCAATCCATCTAGCCTAGTGCATGTGCCTCAGAGGGATGGCAGAGAACACAGAATTGGAGCCTGTTTTACTGCCTCATTGGATGCAAGCAGATTATCTTTTAGGGAGAAAGTTTTCAGGCTATTTCAAACATCCACATTGTAGTAAACACATAAAACTAAGCTCTGAATCGAACTAGAGTTAAACAGACTTGTGGATGGGGTAGTAGTTTCTCTTAGAAGTCAAGCAACTGAATCTTGCACCTAAATTAAGCATATAGCATTTTAGTATCTTGATGTTTCGAAGGTCAATAGGCGGTCCCATATGGTGCCTTGGGGTGCGTGTGTGTGTGTGTGTGTGTGTGTGTGTGCGTGCTCATGCGTGTGCACATATGCACAGGCACACGTGCCTTAAAACAGCAAACTACACTTGCATCCTGGGACCCATCTGCTCCAACAGCAGTAAACAGTCTACAGAGGCTTAAAACATATGGATGGCAGAGTTGATGTGACTTAAGGGCAAAGCATTTGCCCAGAGTTCTGCACACTTTGATCAACACATTTCAGAGCTTGCTTCACTGTTCTTGTCATCATTTACTGAAGGTGGCAGGGGTCCACCCAGATCGTTCCTGCTGGCAAGTCACAGAGGGAAATTCTTATGTAAATATTTATAGGATCCCATCACCCTTCTGCCACATACTATCCACTTTACAGGGATTTTCTACTTGTTTGTTTGTTTGCTTGCTTTCTTGGTGCCTAGACTAGTGAAAACATATTCCAAGGTTTCATTTTAGTTTTTGTTTTCTGAAGAACCACCTACATCCTAGTGAGAGCAGTGGTCATCACAGAGAATAGGCTAATGATCCAAACTTCATCCAACTGTGCTGGAGTCCTTGTTCAACACCAAAGAGGCTCATATGTACTGCTAAGCTCAAGGCTGTAGTCTTCACAAGTCAGGAAGGCAGGTAACGGCAGTCATTTGGGAAAATATTGCCTTGAGAAAGGATGGTAAGTTTTCTTGTCCTCATTTTGTCCTCATTTTGTGTGGCCTTTTTTATTTCTTTGAATAGTACTTCAGCTGTCTCCATGTTGCAACCCAGTCTTCTTCATGATGACTGTTCCTACTAGTTAGAGTATGGTCATTTATTAAGTCAATAAGAATTAGCTCTTTATAACACTAATTACTTTTTACAGAAAACCACTAATTACTTTTTACAGAAAACTTCAAAAGAGAGATAACTCAATAAATTTGCCCTTAATTGTGAGGTTTAGAACCTGTAAGATCTATGTGAAGAAGAGAATTCAGGGTGGCAAGGCAGTCTCAGCACTCTTTATGTTGTACCACATCTCTCCACAGAGAAGAAGTACTATGTTTAAGACACATTGTCTTCTTCTACATTAAATAAAATATATTTCCACAATCTTCTGGGAAATGTTTAGACTCTTGGAAAGTAACATTTAGTAGTAGTGAGAAAATAATTTCCAGAAATAATTAGTGGCATAAAAACAGACTATTACCAAAATTATTTTATTGTTAATTGGCTATTTATTATTAGGTGGAATGAGACCAATTCCTAGGTTTGATCACTTGTGGAAAAAACAAAATCACCTTGACTTAATGTTAAACACACTTGAAGAGATCCATGCCAACGTGACCTTGTCTAGTTGGGTTGTTGTTCCAGACTAAACTATCCAAACTACAGCCAGAGTGCTTCAGGAGAAAGAATGAGCCTGGGTTAGAAAGCCTATTAGTTCCTGTCTTATTTTAATAGTAACATGTTGCATACTCACAGCTGACTTATGATTCATGTAAATGCATTCACTGTGATATGTTACTAAAGTGACTGGCATGATGAAATTCAGAACTAATACCTGAGCAATCATTCCAGATTGAAGAGACAGTGAAAGATCCTTCCAATGGGAAGAACTGCATCAACATGCTAGACGCATCTTTGAGAAAGATGTAAGTTACAACCCCAGGTGTACCATGAGTATCATTTATTTGCTCTTATAACAGAATGGGCCTTGGCTACACGAGTAACAATATCCTAGGAAAACCTTTCTTGCCCAAGGTTATGATTTATAATGTAATGATTGCACCATGAGGTCAAGGATGTTGTCTGTTTCCTTTCTCCCCCAACTTCTTCACTGCTAAATATGTGATATATATGTGGAGGTTCTTGATGGTGAAGTTCCCTAAACATGCAGGTTTTAAAGTAGAAACGATATATCCTTCCACTATTTAGGAGCTCTTTGTGGCCCAGCCCTGCCTCCCATGTGACTCGCCTCTCACTGCTCTCCTCCATCGTCTCTTGCACTCCAGCCACACCTGCCCTCATTCTGGTCCTTAACAGGACCAAGTGCATTTTTGTCTGTATATCTTTGTGCCAGGATTTCCCTTGGCTGGTAATTTTCTGCCTGATTCATGTGGTCGGCCTTCTGCTTATTCGAATCTCAACTAAATGTCTTTAAACAAACAGGAATCACAATAGTAGCCAACACTTTCAAAGCATTTACATGCCTGCCACTGCTCTAAATGCTTTACATACATTAACTCATTTAATGTAATTTACACACCTACATGTAGATCCCACTAGTATCAACCCTGTTTTACAGATGAAGAAACCAAGGCATAGAGAGGTGAAAAACACTGCCCAAGATCAGACACTCTTAAGTAATTAAGATAATTTGACTTCATGTCTGACGCTTATTATTTAACCACTTCTCTATTCTGCCTCCAAAATATTGCCACCCAGTTACCCTCTATCATATCACTTCATTTTCATTTTCTTGATAGTACCTATCACTGCCCGATACTGTTCATGTCTATTCATTTATTTATCTATATATTTATTTCTGTACTTTTCCAAATTATTATCTATCTTCTTTCCCTAAATGGTAAGTTCTCTGAGAGTAAGGTGCACTTTTGCTTTGCTTACTGCAGAGGATCTGGCCTCTGGGGCAGTGTCTGGCATCAAGGAAGCACCCACCAAACATTTGCTGAAAAATTAATTAGCGACCTAGTGGGTGTGTGCCTGCCTGGTTGTCAGCTCCAGCCTCCAGGGTATGGAACTGAATCTGGCTGCTCACCGCAGGGGCTGGGGAGGGGGCTGGGGGTGGGCAGAGTCCTTCTCCATTAGTTCACCTACAGGGGATTAAGCCTGATGATTCACCCTTATCCAGCTGAGATTGACATCGAATGACAATTTATTAATTCACTGTGAACAATGTTCCTGTCAGTCGGAAAGCATTTTCACCACTTGTGAGGGAAGCCACAGAGGGAGAGCAAATTAAGATCATCAGGTTTGTCAGCAAATGTAAAATCAAAGCAAAGGGAATTTGAAGACTTCATGAGATATTCTAACGAAACAAAGGCAGCTCCATGAATGGCCCTACCCACTGCCAGGTAATTCTTACCAATAGGCCAGGTTGTCTACTTGATACGCACTGGTACCCTTTCACAAGCACTGTGCATTCTCACTCTCCAGCTCTCTAGGAAGCTTCATTCCCCAGCTGATCTCAAGACTCCTTTGCATTTGTCTTTTATAGTTTCTTTGGATCTGGAAAAGGAACTCACTTCAAATGCCATTTCCGGGAGGCACCACCCTAGCCCTGCATGGGTCCTTGTGCTAGATTTTTTGTCTGTTGATCTCTCGTGGATTCAGTTTCCAAATGACTCAATTCTACGACTCAAGATATAATCCAGTTGGCCCAGACTAGCTTATAGATTGTTATTTTGTGGTCAGTTTTCTCTATCTGGTCTAATTATTGTCGTGGGGTCAGAGAGTAGAGGGAGATGAGGAGTTGTGCAAACAACCCAGCTGAGGGGAGTGAGGCAGTTTCTCTCAGAAATGGGTATGTGCAGAGAAGCAATGATCATCGTATCTAGAGTACAACCAAGTAGGTCTTCCTTACCCTCAGATTGTCCAATGAGTTTCCATTGTTCATTTCCAAATAAAATACTGTCTTTAAATTTATTGTAACAGTGTGCCTAATGTTTATAACTACATTTATAGTGACAGTACAGCATAGAGAATAAGAGGACATACCGTGAAATAACACAGCCTATGTTTGATTTCCAAACTCAACATTTACTCTATTAGCTTTGCTGAGGCTCAATTCCTTCCTAACTATAGCACCTACCTCATGAGCATTGCCATGAATATTAAATGAAATAATACTCATAAAGTCCTTAGCACAATGCCTGGCACATATCAAACACATGTAAAATATTATATATTAATAACAATAGTTATTATTTATCCAATGAAAGAAGGCTTTGTCTGTGTCTATGCAATGCAAACGCTTCCAAATCCATTGAGGAGTATACAATATATCCTATCTTTTGAAAGAAAGATAAGTTTTAAAGAGGATCTTATAGATAAGACAACATTTAAATAAGGCCAGAGTAGAGCCTCCTTGTATCTGTTTCCTACACAATGAGAGGCTTTGTCCATACTGCTGGCCAAGTACGTTGCTAGCACACCAAGTGCCTGGACCATAACTTGCCAAGGTTAATTCAGAATCCCTCAGGAAATAAATAAAAACAAAATGTCCATAATCAACTATGACTAGAAAATATCTCATACCTTTTGGAAAGTCACGATGACCTTTAACATATTAAGGGTACTAAGTAACCTTTCATTAAAGACTCAGGTTGCATTTGCTTTATTTACTTGTCTTATTTGACAACAAACATGAACCCTCCTATACAAGCCTATTTTTTTTCATTTTATGTCTATTATCTCACAAATATTAATATAATGCTTTGAGGATATTTTTAAAATAAACATTCCCCTAGGGAATATTCCCCTTTCCACTTTGAAATACATACAGA
The DNA here is from genome assembly GCA_004363605.1 of Indri indri. Classification (NCBI taxonomy): domain Eukaryota; kingdom Metazoa; phylum Chordata; class Mammalia; order Primates; family Indriidae; genus Indri; species Indri indri. The sequence goes on from RJWJ010003667.1 coordinate 41,176, forward strand.
AACTGAAAAATGTCCCCAAAGATCCCCTGACAAATGCAGTGATTTCTAACTTTTAAATCTTGCCTTCAACCACAAGGCTATCACCATGATAGCAAGCAGAATTATGATATTCCCACCCCAAAAAATGATTCCCCTACATCAGTCACTGGAACCTGTGAATATGTTAGCTTACTTGGCAAAGGAACTTTGCTGATTATGGGCAAGGACTTTGAGAAGGGGTTATTATCCTAGATTATTTAGGGGACCCTATCTAATCACATGAAACCTTAAACGTGAAGAATCTTTCCCAGTTGGGATAGAATGATCAGAGAGATGCCACGTGAAAAGGACTTGGCCTCCTGCGTTGGCTTTGATGATGGAAGAAGGGGCCATGTGCCAAGGAATGCAGCAACTTTTAGACGCTGGGAACAGCCCACTGCTTACAGCCAACAAGAACACCGAGACCTAGATCCTACAACTGCAGTACACTAAATTCTGCCAACAAGGGGAATGTGCAAAGAAACAGATCCTCCCCCAGGGCCTATAGAAAAGAATGCAGCCTGAAGACGCCTTAATTTTAAACTAGTCAGACCCATATCAAACTTCTAACCTATAGAACTGTAAGATAACATAGTTGCCTTGTTTTTAGCATCTAAGTTTGTAATAACTTGTTATAGGAAAAATGGAAAATGAGCACAATCATCTTCACAAGTAACATTTTTGAGCACTTAATCTGCACCTGACTATGCATTTGGCATGTGCATGTATCAATTCACAACCAGTCCTCACAACTACCCTAAGAGGTAGATGCTATTAACATCCCCACTTGTATAGTGGAAACTGAGGCACTGGGAGGTTTAGGAAACTTGCCCAGGCTCACGGCTACTAAGTGGTGGGGCTGGAATTCAGATGCAGGTCAGGCTGTGTGCCTCTAGATTGTAGGCACTGATATGCAAGAAATACCAATCAGCTCAGTGAAGGTCACACGCTACAAAATAAGTAATAGTCTAGTCTTCTAATACAATTGATTCTTCCATTAAAATTAAATTATAAATCTCTAATTTATCTTCATGTTTAATTTAGGCTCCAAATTTTCTATTGCTTTTCAGATGATGCAAATTATGGGACCAAACTGAACATGAATTGTACTAATTTTATTAGTCTAATTTCAATTTTACACACAAACAAATTTATGCATCCAATTAGCCAGAAACCTAGGTTTCAAAGAAATATTCTTCACATTCTGGTTTAAAACCCTCATCCATAATTGGCAAAATATTGAACATATGAGTCTTCTATTTATATGATACTTTTCTACTACTAACTCAGGCAATTTACTAATTAATTAAATACAATCCTAGTATATGCTCGGTATTGTGGGTTAAGTAAGGAGAGTATAAAAGAAGTTCGTAAGGCATAGTCTTGGCCCTCATGATCTGTAAGAATTTAAGAAGACACTTACATCAGAATTAATTTTTATGAAATTCTCAATTTACAGCAATCTCCTCACCTCTGCCTTAGGAACAAGACCACTTGAATATTCCATGGTTTAGAACTGAACAAACCACAAGTCAACCCATTTATTACAATCTGTCCTGAACCATTTTTCTCAACTTTTAAAGCAAATTAAGTAAATCTGATGTCAAGCAGGACTGAAAGACAGAGATACAGTACATGGCTGAACACACACATACACACACACACAAACACACAAACACACAGGCTCATAATATAAGCACACACCTACATTCCCCACCTCCAACCTCACTTCACAAACATAGGCCCTCTGACTCCTTCAGTGGCCCCCAGATATATTCAACAAAACCTGTCTGAAACACACGTATATACAAATACTCAAAGCATCCGCCCTTCCAAACATCTGAGATGGCAAGCCCTGGGATGCCTTCTGAGACTGGCCCTTGGTAGCCAGAGAAGTAACCTTAAATAAATCTTTAAATGAACATTGTAAAATGCCTCAGAAAAACATAAGCAGCAAGTGTAACGCAGGTGTTCACCGAGTTTCTCTCCTTCCCTTTGAGGGGACAGCAGCTGGCAGCTCATTGAGCCGGCAGGATTACTGAGCGTTTCCGCATCTCCCCTCTCTTGAGCGTCACAGGTTTGTCTCCTCCAGGTGTCAGCCTGGACAGTTCTCCTCACGTGGAATTCCAATAAATAATGCTGTTAATTAGAGTCCTTCTCCACAGACAGTTCAAAGGTAGATGGAAAAGTCACCCTGTCTTCCCAAGACTGAGCAGGTATAAGCAAAATTTATTTCCCGAAGGACTAACGATATTTGCATTAAAGGAAAAAGAAAAATTAAGGTTCTGACTAATGTGCACTTTTTAGCAGAAACGTGAAGATTTGGGACCGTAATGATAGGGGGTTCCTCCGAGGATTCTTACTTGATTCCTGGTCTAGCTCCTCTAAATTCAAATGCACATGCTCTGCCCTCACCTCACCCAGCTCTTCCACAACATCTTTGCCTCCATCTATGAGAAAACTCCACTTCTCTCAGAGAAAATGACCTTTCTCCCTGGATGCTTTCCCCTTTCCATGAATCACCACAGTCTACATCTGACAAAGTTAAGTAGTATTCCAAGGCTTCAGCAGGGTGGACACTGGTCTCTTGCCACCCAAACCCTACAGCAAGAGGGAGAGGTGGTGTTCTTTGTGTGATAGGGACTTAGATACTCCAATCCAAGTTCTCTTTGATGTTCCTGTAAGTGTGAACAGTAAACCTCCTGGTTCCTTTAAATATAGATCTTTCTGCCCCTTCCCCCATGACAGAACAGCCAAGTAGTGGCATGGAGAAAGGCGCCATTAGCAAGGCATCCTCACCTTCCCCGTCTCTCCTCTCCCGCTTTACACGCCCCCCGGGCCGGCCATGGGATCTTGAGATGCCATCAATGTACTGTTTGCTGAAGAAATCTCAGTTCCTTTTCTGCTCCATCCTGATATGTTGGATTCATAAATAGCTATATTTATCTCTAAAGACAGACCAGATTCTCACTTAAGGAAATATTCTATAATTAATGATATTTATTCAAATCAAATCTCTTTCCACTAAGGGTAAAGATTGCAGGTTCTTTTTTTTTTATTATTTCAGGATATTATGGGGGTACAAACATTTCAGTTACATGTTATGACTTTGCCACATCCCAACCATGATTTGAGATGTGCCCTTCCCCCCTACAGTGCTCACCACATCCATTAGTTGTGAGTTCACCCACCCCCCAAAGAATATTACTACTGTGTGAGCACCTTAGCGTTGATCAGTCAGTGCCAGTTTGATGGTGAGTACATGTGGTGCCTATTCTTCCATTCTTGTGATACCTCACTTTGGAGGATGGGCTCAAGCTCTATCCAGGAAAATGTGAGAGGTACTAGGTCACCATTGTGTTTTGTAATTGAGTAGTATTCCACTGTATACATATACCATATTTTATTAATCCACTCATGGATTGACAGGCATTTGGGTTGTTTCCACATCCTTGCTATGGTGAATTGTGCTGCCATAAACATTTGAGTGCAGATGTCTTCATTATGGAATGACTTTTGTTCCTTTGGGTAGATTCCTAATAACACTATCGCTGGATCAAATGCTAGTTCTACTTGTAGCTATTTGAGATATCTCCAAATTCTTTTCCACAGAGGTTGTACTAATTTGCAGTCCCACCAGCAGTGTAAGAGTGTTTCTATCTCTCCACATCATCACCAGCATTTGTTGCTTTGGGATTTTTTCATAAAGGCCAATCTCACTGGAGTTAAGGTGATATCTCATTGTGGTTTTGATTTGCATTTCCCTAATGATTAGAGATGTTGAGCATTTTTTTTGTGTTTGCTGGCCATTATTCTGTCTTCTTTTGAAAAGTTTCTGTTCATGTCCTTTTCCCATTTATTGATGAGGTTGTTTGATTTTTTTCTTGTTGATTTTTTTGAGCTCTAGATAGATTCTTGTTATCAGCCCTTTATCAGATGTGTAGAGAGCAAATATTTTCTCCCATTCTGTAGGTTGTCTATTCACTTTAATGATAGTTTCCTTGGCTGTACAAAAGCTTTTTAATTTGATGAGGTCCCATTTATTTATTTTTGTTGCTTCTGTGATTGCTTTGGGGGTCTTCTTGATAAATTCTTTGCCTAGGCCGATGTCTGAAAAGAGTCTTCCCTACATTTTCTTCTAGGATTCTTAAGGTTTCATGCAGGTTCGATCTACCACACAAAGATGCCTTGTTCTCTCTTTGACCATCTTTTCTCTGAAAGATAGTATCTATTTCCTGCTCCAAACTGTATTAGAGTGGCAACCAGTCCCACCTTTCCCTAGAATTAAAAGTTTTCTTAGTTGTAGCTTCGTCTTGCTTGCTTGTGATTGGAAGCACAACTGTCGTCCATGTTTGAAATGAACAGTAAATAAAGGCCTGTTGTCATTCTGAGTGGCAGCCTTCTCCTTGAACGAAACTGTACAATAGAACCACACAAAGGCATTTGAAATCTAGGAAATCACGATCCAAATGTCATTGTCTCAGGATTATTTTCAGAGTACCCTGTCTTGGCTACACTTTCTTGGTAAAAGGGATAAGTTCAAATGTTGGCACTGATACCCAAGATGGAACCCATGTTTGTTCTGTCTAGTATTGCTGTTTTAACATGTTTCTCTAGAGTTTGATGTAATATCTCTTCTTTTCAATTGACATATTAGGGTATGTATTTTTTCATTTAACAAACCTATAGAATGAAAAAATATATACTGCATCTAAGGAAAAATAAAGGTCAAATGCCAAGATCTATGGCCTAATAGAAAGCTCCAGAAGGCACAACTGGATATGTTCCCTCTTAGAGGGGCTTGTTCCTACTTCTACTTGTATTTCGAATATTCTTCCTACTGAGGTATTCTTTTTAAGACCTCTTTCTAAGCCTTTTTTTTATTTTCAGAACCTTCTGTTGGTTTACTTGCAAAACCAACTCTAATCTAACTACATTACCCTATTCAAGGCAGCTGGCTAACTTACAAAATAAAACTGTAAGAAATCCTGAGCAGAATCTTGGTGGGGGGCTGGAGCTTACTTCTATTTGGCACCATGAACTATAATGATGTCTCTCACATTTTTCATTTAGTTTTTCTCCCGATTATTACAGCATTTGATGGCATTTTCATAAATCATTTTGTCTTTTGGTTGATTGCACATGTGTATTATTTTCTGAAAACTCCCCTACTAGATTAGAATTCTTTGGGCTATTTATTTTAAAGAGATTCCTGGAAAAGTAAACAGTGATTTAGAGATTATGAATATCTTCTACCTCCTTTTGAAATTTTTAAAAAATAATTTCAGACTTATACAGGAGTTACAGCACGATTACAGAGAGTTTGAATTATTACATAGGTGTTCCTAAGTGTAACATCTTATGATAACTACAGCACGATTGCCAAAACTAAGCAATTTTTGTTGGTATGCTACTATGAGTTAAACTACAGACTCTATTTGGGTTTTACCAGCTTTTCCATTAATGTTCTTTTTCTGCTGTAGGAGCTAACCCACAAGCCTCCACATGACATCATCATATATCCTTCATCTCCTCCAATCTGCGATGGTTTCTCAGTCTGTCTTTGTCTTTCATAATCTTGACACTTATACTGGTTAATTATTTTTTAAAGGCCCCTTAATTTGGTTTGTCCAGTGTTCCCTGAAAATTAGATCCAAGCCTATGCATTCCTGGAAAGAAGACCACATAAATGAAGTGCTTCTCTTAATGCCTCATTTTTGTAGGTACATGATGTTGGTATATCACATTCTGCTGATGTTAAACTTGATCGCTTTGTTAAGGTAGTGTCTGCCATATTTTTCCAATGTAAAGTTACTATGTTTTACCTTATAATTAATAAATATTTGCTTTGAGGAAAATATTTTGAAACTTGTAAATATACACTTTACCCTTAAAGTTTTACATATTAATTATAGTATCCATTTGTGGATCTTGCCTACTGTGATAATTAGCAAAATATTCTAATTGAGATTTTCTATTTCCTTTATTCCTTCTACCATTATTAATTGGATTTTTTCTATATGGAAAGATTGTCTATTCTCCCCTATTCATTTTTTCATTTACTTATTTTTATATCAATTTGGACTCAGTGATATAATTTATATCATTATCACACATTATTTAGTTTTAATCCAATATTGTTATTTATTTTGTGGCACGCATTTTTTTGTCAACTTTGGCCATTAGGTACTGTTTTTGTGCCCTTTCAACTACCCATATCTTTTTCACATTGTTGTTCAAACACTACCTCATAATCTTGCATCACAAGATTCTCTAGAATATTTTTAATTGCTGAGTTGCAGTTCATTTAAAGACATACCACAGTTTATTGATCCTTTAACTAATTGCATGACACCTGAGTTTTTCTGAATTGTTCCCATTAATTTGGTATTGTGAATAAAATTGCTATAAACAGTCATATGCAGGTTTTATACAAACACAAGATTTCATTCCTCTTGGGTAAATACATAGTTGTGGGACTGCTGGGTCTTATGGGAGGTGCATGCTTAACTTTATAAGAAACTGTAGAGTTGTTTTCCAAAAAATACCATTTTGCATTTTTCCCTTGTACTGTCAAGTTTTTTGCTTTATTTTTGTTTATAATTAGAAATTCCTGAAGGTATATAGTGAAATCTCATTGTGGTTCTAATTTTCAATTCCCTAATGACTAATGATGCTAAGAATATTTTCATGTAATTACTTGCCATCTATATATTTTCTTAGTGAAATGTCTATGTCTTTGCCTATTTGTATAATTGTATTTTTTGTTTTATTGTGTAGAATATTCTTTATGTATTCTGGAAACAAATTCTTTGTTGAAAATATAATTTGTACATATCTATGGCATGTCTTTTTCATTCTCTTAACAGTGCCTTTCACAAAGCCTAAATAAAAGTATTTATTTTTAATTTCTATAAAGTCTAATTTATCAATTTTTTCTTTTATGGATCATGCTTTCACCATTATATTTGTAATCCTTTGCCCTAATCCAAGGGAAACATATTTTCTACTGTTTTCTTCTATAAATTTAATGGCTTAACATTTTGCTTTTAGGTCTATGATCCATTGTGAGTTAATTTCTACATAAGATGTTAGGCATAGGACAAGGTTCATCTTTTTGCAAACAGACAAAAACACCATCGAACCATTTTTGAAAAGAATATTACTTCTCTATTTAACAGAGATAACTTTATAAAAATAAATTGATCAGGCCGGGCGCGGTGGCTCACGCCTGTAATCCTAGCACTCTGGGAGGCCGAGGTGGGCGGATCGTCCTGAGCTCAGGAGTTCGAGACCAGCCTGAGCAAGAGCGAGACCCCGTCTCTACCAAAAATAGAAAGAAATTAATTGGACAGCTGAAAATATATAGAAAAAATTAGCTGGGCATGGTGGCGCGTGCCTGTAGTCCCAGCTACTCGGGAGGCTGAGACAGTAGGATTGCTTGAGCCCAGGAGTTTGAGGTTGCTGTGAGCTAGACTGAACGTCACGGCACTCGCCCCAGGCAAGAGAGTGAGACTCTGTCTCAAAAAAAAAAAAAAAAAAAATTGATCAGATTTGTGTGCATCCGTTTTTCTGGACTCTGTATACTATTCCACTCATGTATATGTCTACCCTTTCACCAACAATATATTGTCTTAATTAAAGAACTTTTGTAATTCTAATTTTCCATTGCTATTATGCATGAAAACATTTAATTTTTTTATGTTAAACTTGCGTCCTGAAACCCTGCCGAACTCTTACTAAACCTAGGAGCTTTGTAATAGATCTTGCATAATATAAAGTATTAATGGTACAATTGTCTCCCTATTCACTTCTTTAGCTCTATTCTACAAATTTTGATATGTTGTATTTTCATTTCTATTCAGAGATTTTAAAATTTTTCCTTGAGTCTTCCTATTGGACCAATTACTTAGGAGTGTATGTTTAATATCCAAATGTTTGGAGACTTCCCAGATATTTTTCTATTATAGATTTCAATTCTCATGTGGCCTAGGAACATATTTTGTGTGATTTCTACTTTTTAAAATTTGTTAAGTGGATTTTTTTTAATGGCCTACAAAATAGTCTATCTGGGTGAAGGTGAAGAACAGAGTATGTATTCTGCTGTTGTTGGGTAAAAAGTCTTCCATACATGTCAATTAGTTAAAGTGGCTTACAGTTTTGTTCAGGTCTTCTATATTTTTCTGATTTTCAATCTCCTTGGTATACCAAGTTCTAGAAGAAGAGTGCTGAAGTCTCTACGGTTTTGGAGGTGTCTATTTCTCCTTTCCATTCTATCACTTTTTGATTTGTGTATTTTGAAGCTCTGTTGCCTGGTTCATACACATTCAGAACAATTATGCCTTCTTTGATAACTGACTCCTTTATCATAATATACTACCCTTTTTTTTTTAACCTCTGAAAATATTCCTTGTTCTAAAGTCTACTTTGTCTGATTAAGATTATAATTATTCCAGCATTTATTGGTTAGGTGTTGCATTGTACATGTTTTTTATATCTTGTTATGTTTAACCTATTTATATGTTTATATTTAAATTAGATTTCTTATAGATAGCATAGAGTTAGGTCTTGCTTTTTGTGCAATAAAAAATTCTGTTTTTAATTAGTATGTTTAGATTATTCACAAGATTAGCCTATAGATCTCACACATAATTTTTTAGACTTACACCAAAGTATTTTATTTATTTGGGTGTTACTGCAAATGAAATTTTTGAAATTCTAAATTCCAGTTGACCTCTCCAAGCACTCAAACTTCTTATATGGATACCAGTCAGATTAAATTAGGGCCTTCTTCACATGACTTCATTTTAAATTAATCATATCTTTAAAGGCCCTATCTCCAAATACAGTCATATTCTAAGGTATTAAGGATTAGGACTTTCGCATATCAATTTTGGGGGAGTCAATTTGATCCATAACAGGAAGAGTGAGCCTCTTTATAGTTTTCTACACCTCTGAGCAGAAACTGAAATCAAATTATTAGTATTTTTAATGATCTTGATGCATAAAACCAGATTTCTATCTAAATTTCTTGCATGCGTTTTACTTCCATTGCCAATATGAGATAATGTCCATTTCTCCTTTTTCTTATAATCAAATATGTATATGTTTGTGTATATATATACATAAACACATATATACAATTTATGCATTTTCATATCCTAATAAGTAAAAAGACATTTTTAAAAGGTAAAAGTAGAAGTCACTCAAAACACTGAACATGGTAGGTTAAAATAATTTAAGGCTGGTTCCTATAGGTAAGTAAAAGAGAAAAAGAAATATTTTGATTGTTTTTTGACATTCATAGGATTTAAGCCAAATTGTTTGCTTGGTTGTACTATGCAAACATGGCACACTTTTATTGCAAAAAGAATGTTTATATTTTAATGAAGCAAATTTGAGAACAAATACTGATGGGAAATGAAATACTCTGTGGCTATTCTTATAGGATTCTACACTAAGCTGGACAAAGATGCCCCTCTTAGGTAGTAAACATAGCTCCAGAGATTGTGTTTTTCGTCCTCATTTTTCAGAATCATTTGATGTATCACCAGTCACATAAGAAATCATTTAGGAAGACCTTATAACTTGATTAAGTCTGATTGTATCCTCATTTATCCTTATACTTGCACCAAGGCAATTCCAGATTTGTCAGACAGGAGGTTAATCGCAATAACTCATGGCAACAAGGGGAGGGAATATAATGTAACCATTTTCGTTTAGAGATTCTGTAAGGTAATTCCATCATTAAAGACGTATAAAACTTCAGAAATCCATAACAGGACATTAAAACATTGTGTATTCACTATCAATTTGATTCAGCAAGAAATAACCTTATCTGATAGAGACACAGAGAGAAGTGATGGAAAAGGGAAAAATAAACTAAAGAAACAATGCTGAATGGAGGTTCATAATAAAAATGTGAGAGTTGGAGACGGAAAGTAAGCCAGAAGAGAATTCCTTGTGCTTTATGTTGGAGACAGAGGCTTATAAGTTTGAGAGTGAAGGAGTGAGATTAGGAGGGGTGAACTAGGAAATTTGTAGGAAATTGAAAAAGGATGGATAATGAGAGATTTTTAGAACGTTTGCTAATGGTTGCTAATTGGATCACATCTGGCATTCTACAAGAGACTTTTATTAAAGCTTTGATGTGCTTTTCCATTATTTTTATTTGCTGAACTTGTATATAGTATACTGTAGGTTCAAGCAGAGACTAAACCATGAGGCTATTTTATTTTAAACTAGTTATTGTATGATTATTCCTAAAATTTTACCTTCTTACATTATTGTCTTATTGTTTTATGGAAATAAACCATTCCCCAGCAACAGCTATGTCATAAACTTCTTGAGAAAAGGGATTGTAATCTCTTTAGTGTCTGGTATAAAAACAGCACAAATAATTTCTCCCTAAAGTATGCTATAATAAATTGAACCAGCCATTGAATCAAAATTCTAGGATGTCAGGTGGCCTCTCAAGCCACATTTTAGGATCTTATCTTATTGTAGATTCTGCTTAACTTTGTTTCCTGAAAATATAATAACAATTCTTCAAACTAAACAGTTATTATCTATATTTTACCTTTATTATCTAATTATGGGGTTACGTATAATAACCCGATGCAAACATGCTTTTACTACTCATGATTACATTTGGTTGAGACCGCAGCTTTGCCAAATAGGCTGAAGCACGATAGGTATTGTTTTCATCTTCTGTTAAGAAAAATGAGTGTTTAAAAACAAAGTTACTTATTATAATACTAGTCATATGGCAGAACTGCATTAACATTCAGGTGTTTGCACTTAAGACTTTGTTATTTCTAATACACTGCTTGTGTTAGTTAAAAACAAATTGTAATCACTCCACTTTTTTGAAATTAAAAGCCTAATGTACCATAAAATGTTTTACTTAATGTATATATTGAAAATCAATTTTAGATGACTCGAAACAATAGATTAACAGAATATATTACATGTTAAAATTTTATCCATTTTATTATACATGCAAAAATTATGTCGATTATTTAGTTATCCTGCATAATACTAAAATTTACCCCCTTCTTAGCAAGAAACAAATATGTAAACACATTATATTGACAGTGGGATGAAAAAGAACTCATAAAATGAAACACCAAACTTCTGAACAATGTAAGATTCTACTCAATGATTATTCGAAGAATTATTGATTTAAAAGTTAACTTTTACTTTTAACTATAACTAATGGTTTGCCTTAGTTCAAGATAAATGTTTCACGTGTAAAGAATACAACAGCAAGAATCTAGGACAAGTAGGACATGATGGGAAGGAAGTTCTTCAACGAGCTGCCTTAAAAGGACCAGAGTGCACCATCAGTAAAGGATGAGCCCATTCTTCAGCAGTACGGTCTCAGAGTGACATGTGCTGTGCTCTCACCTCTTCCAAGGCATAAGAGATGCTTTATTCTTTTATCTTTAGAGCTCCATTGTCATTTTCTTTCCCAGGGTTTCTTTAACACAACTCTGAGATCCAAAAGAGAATTACCACACACACACACACAAACACACACACACACACACACACAAAACCCTTCCTTCCACTAGATCATCATTATCATCCTTTTTAACTGAAAGTAAGTTTAAGTTTAAAATACACGTTATTTTAACTCGTTAGTAGAGTCTGTCAAAGTTAGACTTAGTCAAACATCTCAGTGGGCTCACTGTGTGACTGAGGCCAGCAGGAATCTTGCATGAAGTAGATGAGGTGATATTCGTCAGTTATAATTTCTAATACCCCATGGTCATATTTTATTAGTTTAATGAGCTTTCCTTGGGGCTTGGGGGGCGGGATTCTATATTTACAGGAGAAGAAGGAAAAAAAAAGAAGAAAAGGAGAAATCATTTCTTAGTAAATATATTATGAGGGGAAAAGAGTAAAAGAGAAAGACATTTTTATCTTCCCAACTATAATTCAATCTTTCAGGCCCTCATAGGACTAGGTTTTCTTAATCAATGTTAGTTAGAATAGATTGGAGCTACAAAAATACACTTAGCAAATTTCATTTTCTCATTGCTTATTTTTAACTCTTCAGTAGAATTTGAATTAATTGGAAATTCACAGCTGGCTTTGTTTTCTGCTACACTTACTTAGCCTGGACTACCAGAAAAATTGCTTTCCTTCTCCACCTCAGCTTAATATTATAGTTCAGTTTTAAGGTCCTGGAGAGAACCTGGCAGAATGAGAAAGCAATTATACTCTATCAAATTTCGTGTTCCCCAGCAAATAGGTGTCCTTATGCACCTCTAAGCAGGAAGAAAAGAGAATGAAGAATCCACATAACAGCTAAAAATCCCTAGTGGCAAACCACAAACTAAGATTATTACACTGGAAAGAAAGCATTAGCTACTATTGGTAACATAAACTTTTAACCACTTCTAATATCTGAGAAATCAGGAGTAATCTTCATAAACACTGTCAAGTGCCCTAATGGGAATTTCACTGGGATGCGTGGTGGCCACTGTGGGGCGCTGTGAGAAACAGGCTGGTTCAGAGCAAAATGAGGATGGGAGTTTGCAAATTGAAGAATCCCTGTTCTCTTTTGCCCCTCTTCTATCTCAGGCTAGAATAGTGTCAGACACTGTTCTAGAAGCAAGAGGTGCAAAGATAAGAAAGACTTGAGGGGATTTTTTTAGTGTATGCTTAAAGTCTAGTCAAGGAAACATCCAGATGGCCATATGATATGACATACGCTTTAACAGAGCTAAACATAGGGTGTTACAGGTGTACTGAGGAATATTTCGCAGCCATTGCAACAAGCAGAAGGAAAGTTTCCAGGTAGGAATTCACATCTGATCCAAGTCTTAAGGGCTAAGTAGTAACTCAATAATTCAGGCAAATAAGAGAAAGAGGGATGTCCCAGGCATAACAGCAATTAAAAAAGCCAAAAATCTGCAAGTATTTCCTTAAAGGACCTTCGTTTCTCTCCTTTTTTTTTTTCTTTTTTTTTTAAAGAAAATAAAAGCACATTTTCAGTGAGGGAGCCAATCAGTAGCTGAAATCAGCCTATCTGTAACCCTGGGCATTCTGAGAAGAGAGAAGGGTTTGTAACAGGGAGGACAGGTAAGAAGTGGCAAAGCCTGCTGATGCTAATAATAGTAAAGTGCAAATAATATTAAATAGCTTTCATGCAATGAATGTGTCCTTAATCCACTGTTCAAATGCTTTGGAAATATTAAAGTAAGCCACTCAGATAAGCTTTTATATTTCTGGAGCATAGAAACCAAATGAGTTGAGTGGTGTGGGATGAGACTGAAAGGTAGCAAGGTATCATATCATGCAGGGACTATATCTTGAGGACAATATGAAGCTATTAGCGAGGAGCATGAATAGACTTTTATTTCCAAATTACTATGACTGTGTGAGGGCCTTTGGGTCAGGAGAATGACAACAGTACAGCAAAAATTTACAGACTATTTAATAGGTTCTGGGTAATAAAAATAATAATAACAACAACTAACTTACTCAGTGTTTACTACATGCCAGACACCATTATAAGCCCTTTATATACATTATTTCATTTAATCCTTTTCAATCTCCTTATGAAGCACACTATAATTATTCAATTTTACAGAAGAGGAAACAGAGGCACAGCTAAGCTCAGAAAATTGTCAAGGTCAGGTTAATTGCCCAGTCGTGGAACCTGGATTCAAATCCAGATTATCTGACTTCTGAGCATATGCTCTTAATCTCCATTCTAGTTCTTTTGGTTTTTGTTTTTTTAATATGGTTGAGATTTGACTTGTCCAAATGATAAAGGACATTATGGGAATATGATGACCACACAGAAGAAACCTAGAAATGAGGAAGCAAGGTTCACAAGTGGAGGAACAAAAAATGGCTAGTAAGAAGCAGTGTACCTTGGTTCATTGTGGAAAGTTAGCAACTATTGGCTTCTATTTTTTAAGGAAAGTTATCTGCTAACAGATAGATGGTCTTTGTATGGAAGAAAGTTGTAGTGTTGTTTTGTTATTGTAGTTGTTCTGGATAATGTGAAGAGTGCTGACTAGAGCAACATAAACAAGTTGTTTGCCAGTATGAAGAGCCTGTTTGAGGTTGATGACGATGAATGTAGTGTAGGAAAGGAGTAATAGAGATAAGCCAGCCTACCATTTGCGAGGGATAACTGCACACACAGATCAGGGTTGAAACCCTAAGGGGAAAAGACATGAATTGAGAAACGTGCATCCCAGACTGTGAGTTAGAAAATCCAGAAAAGGAGAGTGTCCCTTCTTGATATAGAAGCATCTCCTCCTTAAGTCAGCAGGACTCCATGTAAAGAGCCTGCCCTGCCAGTCTCTCCAGCCAGAGAGCAGAGGCAAAGGAGGAAAAAGTACCCCTATGTTCAAAGACACATTAACTTTGTAACTGCCAGAAATGAAGGGACGAGCTGGAAAACGATGCTCTGTAAATTAAGGCTTAAAAAATACATCCCCTGTCGTAATACAAATTCCAACAGGAAAGGTGTGTTCAACACACCTGGAAAATCAAGTTGACAATAATTTATTGTATATTTTAAAATAACCAAAAGAATAGAATTAGAATGTTCCTAACACAAGAAATGATAAATGTTTGAGGTGATGGATACCCCAGTTACCGTGATTTGATTATTACACATTGTATTCCTATGTTAAAACATCACACGCACCCCATAAATATGAACAACTATTATGTATCCATGATAATTCAAAATAAATTTTTTAAAACATAAAATAATTTTTAAAAAGAAAATAAAATCAGGTTATCCTTATGTTTTTTTCTTATTTGAAACAACCTTATGTAGAATTGAAAAGATGTGGTACACCTGAGGATGAAATAAGATTGAAAGACAAGGAAATATTTAAAAACATAAAGCATTGAACAAAGTAAAGTGCTATTACTACTATGTTAAATTCTATCACCTCTTTCTCTTCTTAAACACAAATAGATTAAAAATTCTGAATCTTTTGTTTAATCTTTGACTATTGTGAAGGAGTCTTGAAGGATCTAGTGTATTTTGATCATGATTTTTAGAAAGCACATGTGTTATTTATTCATTATAGTGACTAATTTTATATCACCTAAGATTGTTGGAGTATATGGTGAAGAATGCAAAATCTACTTCCATAGTATATTTAGAAAATATGAATTTAATAAGCCCTGAACTCATTAATAGAACTTATCATGTCTGTGTGACTATACCGAACTCATCAGTGTCTACACTGTATCTCACTAAAATAGCAAAAATAGATCTGTTGAAAACTGTGAGCCGGTGGGACAGAGACTTGCCTTCTGCATTTAGAGAGGCCTGATCCTGTGTCTTCTTTTCACTAGTAGAATAAAAAGAATATAATTAACCATTATAATACTTGGCATTGTTATGTAGTGGAAATATTAAATATAAATTTTATACAGAAATTAAAAGAAAGCAATTTTGAAATAAAAATATTAATTACAGTCATGTGTCACTGAATGGTAGGGATACATTCTGATAAATGTGCCATTAGGCAATTATGTCATTGTGCAAACATCATAGAGTGTACCTACACAAACCTACATGGTGCAACCTACTATATACCTAGGCTATATGGTAGACTATATTGCTCCTAGACTATAAACCTGTGCAGCATGTTACCATGATGAATACTATAGGCAACTGTAACATAGATATTTTAGTATCTAAACACATCAAAGGTACAGTAAAATACAGTATTATAATCTTATGGGACCACTGTCCTATATGTGGTCCATCATTGACCGAAATGCTGTTATGCAGCAAATGACTGTATTATGGTGGGCTGATTAATGTCCTCCCCCCAAAAAAGTTCACATCCTAATTACCAGGACACAGGAATATGTTAACTTATATGGCAAAAAGAACTTTGCAGCTATGATTAAGGACCTTGAGATGGGGAGATTATCCTGGATTTTCCAGGCGGGCTTAATGATATAATCATAAGGGTTCTTAAAATGGAGACAAGAAAGTCAAAGGCAGAGAAGGCAAAATGGCAGTAGAAGGAGCGGGACAGAAAGAGAGAGATCTGAAGATGCTATCCTGCTGGCTTTGAAGATGAAGGAAGGAACTGTGAGCCAAGGAGTGTAATTGGTCTCTAGAACGTGCAAAACACAAGGCAGCAGACTCTTCCCTAGAGCCTCCAAGAGGAGCCAGCCCTGCTCACACCGTGTCTTTAGACTAGTGAGATTGATTCTGGACTTCTCACCTCCAGAACTGTAAGATACTAAATCTACACTGTTTTAAGCCACTAAGTATGTGGTAAATTTGTGAAGTAACACTAGAAAACTAATACAACCACCTCTTCATATTCTACTCACCAACCCATGTTCAGTTCTAAGAAAACAATACCTGTGATCCACTTGGAGAAAAAGATCTTCCCCACTCAGGAGGAGTATTGATGGACTAGAGCACAAAAGTGAAATAAATTCACCTGTCCCAGCTCCATAGTGCTGTTGTATGTACAATGAAGCAGACCATGGCAGCCATGGTGATAGAGGAACATAATTTAATATAAGAGAAAATAGCTTCTTAAATGCCCCAGGCACATCCGCTTAGAAAGTCATCTGAGTACAAGCATATTATCAAGCTTTAGTTGACAATTTTTCCCATACTTTATCATTTTCATAAAGCAAATTATATTACCTTAAAGCAAAGCACATGCTTATGCTTCTTTAAATCTCACAGGCACGGCCTCTGCTTCCTGCCACCTGCCAGCCTTCCTGCCCCTTAACTTGACCAAAAATGCCGTGATGATATACAACCGTAGCGCAGTGGAATTGATTTTGGGATTAAAAATTTGGTTTCAGGTCCTGGCTCTACTGCTATACTTGGGCAATTCTGTTAATCTCTCTGAGCTTTAGTTTCCATTGTCTCTAGAACAAGACTGATAATGCCTACTTTAGGGAGATATGAAAATTAGAAGAAATGATAGGTGACTGAATAGCATGTAATCATTGTTTTTAATAACATAATAAAGAATGCTATTTCAATAATGATATACATGTATGTAGCTTTACATTTCATGTAATTACATTACATGTTACTTCATCATCATACCACCTCTGAGATATCAGGAAGAAGATTGGACTGCTTTTCCCACTTAGCAGGTAAGAAACTAGAGTTCAAGAGAAAGTTTTGACCAAGAGCTAACAAATAGCAAAGCAAGGACTTGAATTAAGGTCTTCTGACTCCAAATCCCATGATCTCTCCTCCTTGGGGCTGGTATGGAACCTTTCTTTCCAAAAGAAAAGGAAGAGCAGAAAGCCTTTCTAAAGTGTAGTAAGTTCTCCGATGACACAACCACGTTTATAAATTGAAGCTAAGATACAAGACCTGCCGTCACCCCTGTCCTGAACAGTGGGTGTTGCAGACAGGCAGGGGTAAAAAAAAATATAACATGAGACTCATGATTAGAAGTGAATAGCATTAGGTCTAGTATAATAGAGTTTCCATGATGAAAAAATTCTTATTGAATGAAAAAAATATAAATGAAGATGTGCTAGAAAATACATCTATTCTGTTGAAGTCCCTGCCCTGGAAAACAGAGCATTGTTCTATTTCCACGATGGTAATTTTACTTCTGCAATATTTTTCATACCTCTAGGTTTTGATTTGGAATGGATTTTTAATTGAGTTTAACTAGGTTCTGAACACCTAATTAATGCTAAAAGCCCTTCTGTTTGGATCAGAATAAAGATGCCTACTAACAATATTTAATGATTATTTGTGGCAATATTTCAAAAATGAGCTAAAGGGTTTACATAAAAATTTGACACAGTTTCATTGTCTTTATAAACATGAATAGAGGTTGAAGAAGTAATACCATTTCCCAGCAGGTATTTCTATATAATAGTGTGAGTGGTAAGTAGAATCCATTTGGAAAAGCAGGATTTCATGCTCTTTATAATGCAATTTCCATTTTTTTTTTTTTTTTTTGCTAGTTCATCAGAGATGAGCCACTTAAAAACAAATCACACCATTGGGTCTGTCTCTTTACTATTCTTGCTTATGTATTTTTTATAGCTGTACAAAAGGTATCAGGGTCAGATGCGCATTTTTAAAACACTTATTAAAATGGAAACTGGCTGCTTCAAGACCTATCTACCTCCTTAACGGTGCCATCCCTATCATTACTACCAGCAATTGTAAATATTTTTTATTATCTATTATTCAGACATCATTATACCAAGTTCTGGAAATAAAAGAAAAATGAGGATAGTAGCTATTACTTATATCCTCTCAACTAGTATATACTCTCCATGAGAATTACTCCTTTATGTTTCTACTTTCAGAGCCTTCTGCCAGACACACATTAAATACTCTGGATTTTTTTTTTCAAGAAACAGATCTACAAAATTAAAATAATAATAGTAATGACCCTCTGGTGGTTATTCCACCAGTGCCCCTCATTATAATTATAACAGTTTATTATGGCCAGCATCTATTAGTCTGGGTCAGTGCCCATGATGTAAAAGTTGTTTTTTTTTTTTTTTTCTGCTTTCAACATTATGTTCAATAAGATTTATCCATATTGATACTTTTAGCTCTAATTCATTCTTTTTAGTGGATTTATAGTATTCTTTTTTTATTTTTTTAATTCAGGATATTACGGGGGTACAAACATTTTGTTTACATGTAATGTGTTTGAAATCTTTAAATATCACTTCTACCCACCTCAAACAAAAGTATTGTAAAAAATTCAGTGATGTAATGAATGTAAAATACTTAGAAAAGTTTCATCAGATGTTAATGATGATGGTGCAGACAATGGGTATGGTGATGATTAAGTTGAAAAAATAAACATAAAAGGGAAAATTATAATCAAGGACCATGTTAATAATTAGGTGAATAAAGCAGTAATTTCTTAGAAGTTCAGAAAGGAGAGAAATTTGTGAACCCTGTCTGAACTAAGAAATATTTATGAAATACATGAGATTTTATAAAGACTCTGAAGGTGTGACATGATCAAAAAAAAAAAAAAAAAGGAAGTGAATTGATTTTTGCAAAGCTAATTACAGATGGTCCCAAACTTATGTTTCTACTTATGATTTTTCAACTTTAAGATGTCCCAAAACAACAAATGCTGGCGTGAATGTGGAGAGATTGGAACACTCTTACACTGCTTGTGGGACTGCAAATTAGTACAACTCCTGTGGAAAGTAATTTGGAGATACCTCAAAGAGATAAAAATAGAAATACCATTTGATCCAGCAATCTCACTACTAGGCATCTACCCAAAGGAAAAAAAGATATTCTATAATAAAGACATCTACACTCGAATGTTTATGGCAGCACAATTCACAATTGCAAAGATGTGGAAACAACCCAAGTGGATTAATAAAATGTGGCATATGTATACCATGGAATAATACTCAACTACAAAAAACAATGGTGAACTAGCACCTCTTATATTATCCTGGATAGAGCTGGACCCCATCGTTTGAAGTGCAATATCACAAGAATAAAAAATCAAACACCACATGTACTCACCATCAAATTGGTACTAACTGATCAATACTAAGGTGCTCACATGGTAGTAATGTTCACTGGGTGCTGGTCAGGTGTGGGGAATAAACTCACAACTAATGGAGGCAGAGCTCACTGTATGGGGGAAGGGCACACTTGTAGCCCTGGCTTGTGAAAGGCAAAGGCATTATATGTAACCAAAATGCTTGTACCCCCATAATATTCTGAAATAGAAAAGAGGGTGTTAAGCCATATGCATTCAGTAGAAACCACGGTACATCAGGTACCCATATAACCATTCTGGTTTTCCTAAATTACATGAGATATTCAACATTTTATTAAAAAAATAAGCTTTGTGTTAGATGATTTTACCCAACTGAAGGCTAATGTAAGTGTTCTGAGCAAGTTTAATGTATACTAGGCTAAGCTATAATGTTCAGTAAATTAGGTTCATTAAATGCATTTTTTACAATATTTTCCATTTATGAGGGGTTTATCAAGACATGGTCCCATCATAAGTCAAGGAGCATCTGTACATAGCCATATAATTTGTACATTAAATGATAGTATACTTAAATAAAATATTTTAACTTCCTGAAAGACAGTACAGATTGGCTGTTTTCGAAAATGTAATAACATGAATTCTTTCAAAGGTAAAACAAAATCACTATGTCTTGATTGGTTTATTCTATTCCAAAGAATTCTATATGTTTGGCTAATAAGTTTGGCTATATTGAAATATTAAAATTCTATGGGGAATGGAAAAAATAAAGATTAAAAATGGAAGTAAAGACTGCCAACATTTGTTAAACATACTTAGAAAATATAAAAAAATTAAATACTCATCAATAGTAGTTTAAACATTCAAAATTAAAATCTAATTTAAAGAAAATATAAACTATCATTGCTGTGAAACGGAGATGATAAAATAAAAAAGGAAAAATGTTGTTGAATGCATAAAAACACAGTATTGTAGGAATTACTAAAATATAGATGTAAGTAGTTGCTCTTTCCACCCGTTCACTTGCCCTCATGAGGATGAGACCACTGCCTATCCATGACCAGGGAAGACACAGCCTCTGTTTCTGCATTACCCACTTGTCTCCTAAGCATAAACAGTGCAGTGGATGCTGATGAAAATTTAATTTTTGTGTGTATGTACACATATACAATTGATTCTCGTTATTTATGAATTGCATATTTGTGAATTCATCTTCTAAAAATGTATTTTCAACCCCAAAGTCAATACTTAAAGTGCTTTCATGGTCATTTGTGAACATGTGCAAAGTAGTGAAGAAATCGAGGCATTTGATGCATATGTTCCCAGCTCAGGTTAAAAAAGCAACACTCTGCCTTTTTGTTTCAACTTTCATTCTATAAACAAGTCTTCTTTTATGGAATTTTTCCATTTTTGTCCTTAGTATTGGTTATTTCTCTGTTTAAAATTATCCCAAAGCACAGTACTGAAGTACTGTCTAACAGTGTTCTTAAAAGCAAGAAGGCTGTGACATGCCTCACAGAGAAAGTGCATGTAGATAAGCTTCATTCATGCATGAGTTCTGGCACTGTTGGCCATGAGTTCAATATTATTTAATACAAAATCAACAAAATATACTCAATACAGCGTCTTTAAACAGAAACACACATAAAACAAGGTTACGTATTATCAGTTGATGAAAATGTTGTGACCGGAAGTTTGCAGGACCCTAACCCTGTATTTCCCCTGGGAGCAATGGTTCAGTATTCACTAATTCAGTGTTTGCAGCAACTTTATAGAATATAACTACCATAAATAATGAGACTCAGTTAGAGAGGGGGAGAGAGAGAGAGAGAGAGATTGAGTGATTCGGAGAGAGGAGAGGAAGAAAGTGAGCACTAGGAGAATGTCTCATATACATACACTCACACACACACACACACACACACACGCACGCACACACAAACACACTGAGAGTCTGAGAGTTTGCAGTTAGTAAGACCTGGGTTATAATCTTGACTTTATTTGTCACATAAGAAATCCTGTTTACAGAGAATGAGTATCTAATTGTATATCTCATTATTTTAGCTTCTCTAAACATCAGTTTCCTTATCAGCCATGGAGTAAAAGCTCAAATTAATATTAGCTTTTATATAATACTGACAAAGATGCATACTACAAAATGAATTTATTACAATAACATTATTTAAACTGTTTAAAAATTCCCTAAAATACTATAATTCCCTAAAATATTATAATCAGGGTATTAGCATATAATTACAGGGAGCCACACTTTCAAACCTGCATTTAGAACCATTGGGAAGAAGAGATGTGGTTGATTAATGCTGTCTACTGGAAGCATCTGTGTGGGGAGTAATATGCTGGCTTAAAACTCCTGTGTAATTGCTTACAGACTCATGCTGTATTACATCCTTTGATCATGTGTGGAGAGAATTGCAAGTCACTTAGCTCAGGAAGTACTAAAAATTAAATTTAATCCAAAAGTTTTGCAACTGTTGAGTATGGGTAGTCTCAAACTTAAAATACGTTGACAACATGTGCTTAAGAAGAAATGAGAACCAACCTGAGAAACTGTCACAGCCTCCATATGGCAAACTAAGTGATAATACAGACACAAGTAGGATCTGCAAATAAATAAATACAACACAACAAGATGAAGAAAGTAGATACCTAGGGAGCTGCTGCTATGTGTCAATTTGATGATTATTTCATTACGGAATTGTGGGAATTTGTGTTTATGAGGTGAGACCCCAAAGCAGCCAGCTGAGATGGGGGACTAATTAGTCTAAATAGTAGGAATGACAAAAATAAAATCAGTACCAAGGCCCTAGGCTCTGTTTCACAGTTCTGGGAATAATTCTTGTCCTAGCAGGAGACTTCAGGGATTAGGAGTCCCCTGGTCAAAGCTAAGGGGTGGGAACAGAGGTAATTTTACTGTGAAGCTAATAAAACTTTAGCTGCAGGACCCCCCACTTGCACAGGTTTCTTTCAAAGCCCTGAGAGAGCTTTGCAAGGTATTCACATTGTGGTGTAGTTTTGCGAAAGTTGCCAAAGTAAGACATTTTTGCAGACGGGACCACTATCTCTTTGTAATGCCTCTTCCCCTCCATCATACCTCCTCTTACACCCAGTGGCTTTAGAGTAGCTGTGGATAACTGTGTAACCCTACTACCAGGAAGTTAAGTTAGGAAAATATGTTTAATTAGGGTTTAGTGAGATAATTATGGGTTTTCGGTCACTTTATAAAAGTTGTTCATGGCCAAACGTAGGGTTGGCTTCTTGTAATGCTCTTATCATCTACAGGCCAGTGTACTTGAAATTCTACACCAAGGTAAAGGGACAGAGACCATATCTGAATAGAGGTTTTTAAAACTTGATCAATAATCCTAAAAATTATATCACATTACCAATAATTAGCTATAAAAAGGAAAGAAATGTTTCCAAACTGTTAATAATAAAAATCATATTTCAATCAACCCTGTGAAACGAAAGATCGAGTTACCTATTACCTAGAGAAAGTAGTATTACAATATTATTGTCACTAATCATTCAAAAAATATAAAGTCAAATAATACAAAAATATATGAAATTGTTGTTTGGTAGTTAACTAGTATAAAAATGATTTTATTTGACTTGACTGTGATGCTTGAGGTTTTTATCATCTTTATAAGCTTGTGATTTTTTATTTCTTTTTCATGCTATGTATTCAGTTCTGTGCTACGTAAAACTGAGGTAGGATGGAAGTATGTTGCCTCTAGATCTGGCTAGAAATGACCTTGGTCTGAGTGATCAGTGAAACTTGAAATGAATCTATTAATAGCTTCAAGGAGCTGGGAGATATGGGAGCTGAAAAAAGGAAATAAAGCCATGGCTGGTCCAGCAAGCTAGAAGAAATATGCCATGGGGCATATTTCATTTCCATTTGCGGCATCATTCAGGCATAATTAGAAGGCAATACGTCACCGTTCAATTTATTTTATGAGTCTATTTAGTGGAAGAAAATGCTATTGCTTACAACTTTGTTTTCCTGGTAAATGGGAGTCTTAAAACAATAGATAACAGAACTTTTCAAAGATCAAATACTTCAAAAACTTTTTTAAATGAGTAAACCAAGGCCTAGAGAGTTCAAACTAACATTCTGAGGTTGCTTGGTGACAGAATGCATTATTTAACTTTTTTGTGAACATGTATCATCTAAGAACTGTTGTTTTATGAAAGTTGTCTGGGAAATGAATTTATACCAATAAAAGCATGCCATATTAATCAAGGGACTTAAGACGTAGCAAGAAGACAGCAACAGTTTATTGTCAAATGGATGCAAAGAGCTTCCCTCTCAGCATTGTATTATAAGAGAGCATGATCTAATATTCTGTGCACATAACATTTATCATGAGGAATTATAGATCTTAAGAAAAGATGAGCTAAAACCCAAAGGATGCCCTTATAAAAACACTACTTAAATTGTGAGGAATCAAAATAATTATATAACCAAAGATTACATCAGGTATTTTGCAGAATCTGCATTAACTCCAGTGAAAATGCTCACCTGATTTTCTTACATTTAATAGTTCACATGAGTAGTAGCTATACACAGGCATGAAATCTAATATTTCAAGGTAAAATCTGGGAAATTTCTTTGTGTCATTATAGCCAAAGCTTCATAATTCTTGAATTAAGTCACAGTTGACAAGATACCACTGCTGCAATGGCTCAAATATTCAGATCAAACATTTTGTGCTTTTTTCCCCCCATCATCCTAATAGTCACACTGTGCCAGAAAATTGCACTCTTATTTATTGATTAACTTCTATGTACCAAGTTCAGTGCTACATCTTATATTCACAATCCCATATAATTTCTGCCAGGTATTATTTTCTCAATTTTACAGATGAGAACACAGGCTCATAAAGATTAAATAACTAGGCCAAGGTCACATAGGCAATATCTAACACAGTCAGGATTCAAGATAAAGCTTGTTCTTTACCAAAACCTACTTTGTATAGCAGCAGTGATATGATGGCCACTTGTCTGTCCTCAAAGGGTGATTGAAGAAATAGAGGAGCTGGACTTGAGCCTAAGTTCATTCAGCCTCTCACTAGACAACAACATAGCCTCTCAGAGAACCACTGTGACTCTGGATGAAAAAAGGGAAAGTAAATTAACTAGAGCAGAGAGCATCCTCATAACTAGATAAAAATGACCATAAATTATATCACATTCATGCAGATAACCTGACTTAAACATACCTGTATCAGTGAAAACCCAGAGAAGAAAACTGGCCATATCATGCAAGTTCAAGGACAGCCTCTGTGGAAATGCTTCCCACAGCTAAATCTTTCATCCTGGCATCTCTCCTACATTTTTGAATCTTGTATTTAAACCTCTTTCCAGATGTTTAAATCCAGATATTCCAAAGTGACAGCCTGTAAGAGAATTGTTCATTCATATTGGTATATCATCAGCATTGTTTTAACTCCTAGACATATAAACCTGAGTATTCCTCATTATATTGGAGGAGAGGTGAATTTAAATAAACAAACCACAATAAATGTGATGTTCATGAAAATATTGAGCTCCTTAAAAAGTGGCTCTTATCATGACTTTTCTATTTTCTTTCATTAGTTAAAAATGCATACATTCCTTGATATGGATTTCATGTTTCACTGTCAAATCTGACTTCCCTCCTGTAGCACATTCCATTGTCCAAGTATGGCAGTTCTGTCATATTTCGTTTCCTATGTTCTTTTATAATTTCACCATAGTCTTAGAGTCCAATTCCCCTCCTCTTGAATCTAGAAAGGTTTGTGACTCACTTACAATTAAGAGTGCAGCAAAAATGACACTAGGTGACATCTTAGGCTAAGTTAGAAAGGATGACACAGATTCCATTTTACTCACTAAAACCCTCCTTCTGGGGCCCTGAGCTACCATGGAAACGGTAAATTGCCCTGAAGCTGCCATTGTGTGAGGAAGCCCAAGCTACTCTGCACAAACAGACTACATGCTGAATCCCTGAGGCTACAGTGAGAGAGGGATGGGGAGAGACAGGCAGCAAGAGGGCCCCAGCAGCTCCAGCTCCCTACAGTTCAGCTCCTGCCACCTTCTAGCGGCAATCTGATGAGAGACCCAGCCAGAACCACCCAGCCAAGCCATTTCAAATTCTTGATTCATATTAACTGTGATTATTGTTTTGACTCACTAAGTTTTGGAATGATACATTATATAACAATAGTAACCAGAACCCCTGGTTGTTGATTACAACTGATGCCTATGGGTTAACCTTCATTAGCCTTTATGCTTCCAGGTTCTCCCACTTCCACTATACATACTACCTACCACATACACTGGCCTGTCCCTTTCCAGAAATTTTCAATGACTCAATTTATTCCAAATTAATAATAATGAATGAAATCTTTACACTACCAATTTATGCCAACCCTAATCTGGGTCTACCTTTATTTCACTTCTTCTACTCAGGCCCACAGCAAAATCAAAATCTTGCCTTAAATTCTCCAGACTTTCTCTTCAATATAATTTATCCGTACTTGTCCTTTGCACTAGTAGTGTTTCTCCTATGTCTTCTTCTGCATAAATACACATCCTACCCATCCATTCAGGACCAGTTTAAATGCCACCTCTTACATGAAGCCTTTCCTGATTTTTTTCAATAACAAATGAACTTCTGGCCAAGATGGTGAACTAGAAGCAATCTGCACACACCACTGTCAAGGAAAGGATAGAAAGTGGTGAGTAGATATTCACGTTCAGATCAATGGTCTAGGAAAGGGCACTGGGCATCAACAAAGAGGTGAAGGGAGGCATGTAAAGTGAAGGAGATGGAAGTGGGGAGACCTGATCAGCAGGATTGGAGGTACCCAGGGAAGGTACCTGCACATAGGGAAGGGACAGAGTAGGGAATCCCAGGGCTCTACACTTCTCTCATGGACTACAATAAGAGCTGCAGGAGCTGACTGGAGATTGTGCAATGGCATTGCTCCAGAGAGAAGGCACGGCGTGGGGCGGGGGGGGGTCCTCCTGCTCTCTTAATCCTGCGCACTGTGGCTAGCACCATTTGGAGATTGCAGCCCCAGAGCACTGCATCTACCCAGGGGTCAGACCCCTTGTTTCCTCTCCCCTACTGCCCCTGCTGGGATGAGGAGGGAGCAGGGAAGCTGGGCACCCTTGTGCAACCCATGCTCCCCCTGCAAGATCTGAGCAGAGCTGTCACCCACAGAACCAGTGCTCGCTGCCACCACCTGGATGGCAGCACCCAGCCACAGCTGCCACAGGACCTGGGCAAAGAATGCACCCACAGCCCCAGGAGCCAATACTGCCTTCTGGGTAGCACAGCTGCTGCCACCACTGCCACCGACAGACCTGGATGGGACAAATGCTAAAGCCATCATGCTCCAAGTGCTGCATGTGTACCCACTGTGCACAACAACCACCTATGACAACCACAGGCAAATAGGGAGATAAAGGAGAACAGCAGTGTCAAAGGCTTACTGTGCACCTGCCCATCTCCTACCTGGTAAATCTTCCGGAGGAAGACTCCAGCCCACCATACAAGGACCTCCCCCTCTCCTCACTGAGCAACAGAGTTCCCTGCAGAAGAGAACAAGTGTACCACAAATCTATCTATCTTAAGTTGAGAGGAGAGGTTCCAGATGAGAAGGAGCCAACATAAGAACTCCAGTAACATGAAAAAACAGGCTATTTTAACACCCCCAAAGGATCACAATAGATATCCATCAAGGGACTCTAACCAAAAGGAAATTGCTGAAATTTCAGATATGGAATTCAGAATATGGATGGAAAGTAAGTTCAATGGGATTGATGAGAAAGTTGAAAACCAACACAAAGAAACCAAAAAAAAAAAAAAAGAAAGAAAAAATCAGGACATGAATGAAAAAATTCCCTAAAGAGATAGATAGTTTAAGAACAAGTATAACAGAACTTCTAGAAATGAAAGAGTCATTTAGGGGATTTCAAAATACAGTAGAAAGTTTTAACAACAGACTAGACTGAGCAAAAGAAAAAATTTCAGAGCTTGAAGACAAGGCTTTCAAATTAACCCAGTCAGTCAAAAATGAAGAAAAAAGAGTCAAGAAAAATGAACAATCTCTCTGAGAAATGTGGGACTATGTAAAGTGAATGAGTATAAGAATCATAGGTATCCCTGAAGGAGAAGAAGAAACAGCAAAAAGCATGGAAAACCTACTTGAGGGAGTAATTGAGGAAAAGTTCCCCGGTATTATTGCAAGAGACTTAGACCAGATACAGGTCATCTAATACCTGGAAGATTCATATCAAATATAATTTACCTGTACTTGTCCTTTACGCTAGTAGTGTTTCTCCTATATCTTCTTCTGCATAAATACACATCCTACCCATCCATTCAGGACCAGTTTAAATGCCACCTCTTACATGAAGCCTTTCCCGATTTATTTCAAGACATCACCAAGGCACATGGTTATCAGTATGGCCAAAGTCAAAATGAAGGAGAAAATCCTACAAGCTGTGAGGTGAAAGCATCAAGTAACTTACAAAGGAAAACGTATCAACTAATGGCAGATTTCTCAGTATAAACCTTACAAGCCAGAAGGGATAAATGTCCCATTTTTAGTCTTCTGAAAGAAAATAACTGTCAGCAAGAATTTTTTTTATCCTAGAAAACTAAGTTTCATAAATGAAAGAGAAATAAAGTCTTTCCCAGACAGTGAGTACTAAGTGAATTTGTCATCATTAGACTCACCCTAAAAGAAATGCTTAAAAGTGCTCTATACATGGAATAGAACAATCAGTACCCACCAGTGTAAAAATATCCAAAAGTTAAATTCACAGCTCTTATAAATAGTAACACAAGAGAGAAAAGAAACAACCAGGTAACAATCAACATGATGAACAGAACGGTATCTCATGGCAATTCTAAAACTGAATGTAAATCTAAGGAAAGAAATAAACAACATCATCGTAATAGCCAGGGACTTCAACACTACACTGACAGAACAAGACAGATCATCTAGGCAGAAAATCAACAGAGAAACCCTGGGCTTAAATGGGACTTTAGGGCAAATGGACCTAACAGACGTTTAAAGAACAACCTACTCAAAAACTGCAGAATATACAATCTTCTCGTCAGCACATGGAACATTTTCCAAGATAGATCATATGTTAGGCCACAAAACAAATCTTAAAAATACTGAAATCATACCATGCACCTTCTCAGATCATGGTGGATTAAAACTAGCAGTCAATTCTAAGAGGAACCCTCAAAACTACCCAAATACATGGTCATTAAACAAGCTGCTACTGAACAATCACTGGATCTTACTCCATTTCATCTGTACCTTTGAATTCTCCCTGACTTCTTGGCCGTAGGCTTCATCTTCTACTGGGCGCAGTCCAGCTCCGTCTTGGTCAACGCTCAGCCCTCACTTTAGGAGTCCCTGCCCAGGCCTGCTCTTCCAAACAGGAAGACCATATAGGTAAGGAGTTTAATTTGGTCCTTTTCTTTCTTCCATAACAGAACTATCATTCTCTAAGAGCGCATATTGTGTTAACGTGAGAAGAAAAAACATGACAGCACTGATTCAGTTCAGTACCCATCTGTACAGATGTTCAGACACTTCCCTATAGGGCAAGATTTTTACAGTCAGGGTGGAAAGGGTCCCTCCAGGTCTTGTCCTGGCCTTCATTTAAGCCGATTCTGTTTTATATTAAATTGGACAGTCACTTTATGACGGGATCGAATGGCTTCTTTAAAAACTGAACAGGTGCCATATTACAAGCCAGTGGAAATCATCCCATGAATTGTGGCAATAGACAAGCTGCAAGGTCATTCCAAAACCAGTAATATAATAAGGTTCTCAGAGAAATCAAGTTTTGCTTGTCCCCCAAAACTAGATAAAGTAGGTACAAGTAAAAGAAATAAGTCTGTTTCCTATTCTTGTTAATTTAGAGATTGCCTCTATGTCTGGAACAGATTGGACTTCAGGGTCAAAGTAGCCAGTTAGCTGTACTTTAGAGCAATGTGCATTTATTGGAACATAAACATCAAAAATACTGTCTTCGTAGGTCAGAAAAAAATCTTTGGGCAGATCTCAAATCAGGACATATTGCCATAAGCAATGACATTTACATTTTGGCAACAGTTACATATTTTTTATACTTTTATCTCCAATATGATTTTATTTCATCTTAGTGAAGCAAGTTACTAGTGCAGACTCTTCACAAGTCTCCCTGAAGGATTTCCACTCATCTTTATGGACACAGAAAGCCAAATTGGCTAAAAGTGATTCAATTAGCATATTTTATTTATTTAAATATACACTGGTGTATTAACATGTATCATTGCTATGCCGAGTCCTTAGGATATAAAATGAGTCAACAACAGTCCTGCCCACAATGAGCTTACAGCCACCCGAAGTGGCTCAGCTAAAAATGCTAGTAGGGTAGATGTTTTTAGTGCCATACTAAATAAGTTAGAACCACCTGGGGGCTTTGAAACAGTACTCTTGCTCTGTCCCTACTCCTAAAGAGTCTGCCTGGGGTAGAACACAGGCATCAGAAGTATTTTAAAGTTCCCTAGATGATATTAATGTGTAGCCAGGGTCAAAAAACACTGCTTTAAGGGAGACATTTGCCGGGTGCTGTAATAGTAAGCTACTAACTCTTCCTGTTGAAGGGAAGTCATTAAAATTCAGGTAGCAGTTGATTTTAAACTTGAAGGATGCATAAAACTTCTCCAGGTAAGGAAGAGGATACAGGAGGTTGGAAGGGCTTTTGAAGCAGGGTTAGCCCATAAGGGCAAAATCTGGTTGATGCTAACTTCTAACTACCTTATCCTCATCCTTAACTTATCTAGGTCTGCTGCCACGACTCCAATGCAAACCATTATCATCTCCACCTTGCATGAATCTACCAGTTTCCTAGTCCTTTTCTGCATGAACAAGCTTTCTGTCTTCAAACCCATGGCTCCCAACTGCAGCAAAAAAGATTGTCTTAAAATAGAAATCAGGTGCATTCCCTGATTCAAATCTTTCAGCGGCTTCATAATGATCCTAAAGTACAAAATATTTAACTTAGTAGATAAGATTTTACATTATTTAGCCCTGAACTTCCTCCAGCCTCATCTTAAGCCTCCCTGTACAGCCTCTTCTTTGCAGACTAAGAGTCCTATTGATGCCAGTTTTGTTTCAGTCCTTGTGTAAACCAGGCTCTCTCCTTTCTCAGGGCCTTTGCAGAGATGGTTCCTCTTCCTGGCATGCCATCCCCACACTGCCTCTCAGCCCACCCTATGACCTAGAAAATTCTACTCATGCTTAAATCTCAACTTAAATACCCCTACCACACAGGTTTCCCCAATTCCCCTTTCCAATTAGGTTAGGGGTCCCTGTTACTTGTCCCCATGGCCAGAGCTCCTCTCCCTTGTAAAACGAATCTTCAGGAATCATATGCATCTACATTTGCAGGCTGTAAACTCTGTAAGGGCAGAAATTATTTTTCCTCATTCCTTCCTGCATTATTAGCCTTTTGCACAATACCTGGAACTTGGAAGATGATTGCCAAATAATAGTTCAATAAATTGAATGAATGAGTATCCCACGCACAAAAAGGACAATCAAATCTATTAATACTTTATCACTCCAGTAGTTTTTATTTCCACACAGATCACAATCTGAGCATGAGATGTGGCTTAAATTTGGGGTGAAGCAATACAGCACTCTTCTCTCTCTGGTCCCTTTTTTCCCTTTCTCTCTTTTCCATTTTTCCTCAAGAGTTTAGCTTTTCATACAGATATCTGCATTTAATCAGAGGAACTAATATATAATCTTTATTAACAACAATCATGTTTTCATTTACTTATATATTGATTGCAACGGTAAAAAGGGAAGAAGAAGCTGAATATTTTATATGCAGCTACGATATGGCTAGGATACACAGTTAATCATTTAATTCTCTTCCTTTCACAATAATTTTCCATTTTTAAGATGAAGGAACTGAGACTGAGAAAGATCACTACTTCCACAAAGTAGTAATAGAACTACCAGTGCCTCCACAACTAGTAACAGAACTACCAGTGCTCTCTCCACTACTACATCAGATCTATAACAAAGAGGTAAGTCATTTTCAATGTACCTTCTACCCTCTCACATGAGAAGCTATCTGGGGTGTCTTAATTTTATATTGTTTCTTACATGGTGGATTTCAGATGTATATAATATGTTTCAGTTAATTATGTCTACAAGGATAAAAGATTATGAACATTATCAATTCCTGTCCCTTGTCTCATAACCTTTTTAAAATTGCATTCATTCATCCATTCAATAAACGTCTGGTGCTGGGAGTATAATTTTGAATTGCTTTCATAAAATTATTATTATTAATCATGAAGACATTTTCTTAAGATTCTGAATTTGGTTATACTTCATTTCTTTCTGAGCTTTGGAATTAAATTCCATTGTGCAATACCTAGAACAAACTTGGTAATTCTTGCACGTGGCTGAAATTAAAAAGACCCATGTTGGCATGTGGGCTGTGAGGAGTGGAGAAGTGAACTTTTAAAGCATACCCTGTCCCTCAAAATAGATAAACTGTATCAGATCACATCGTGATGGTCATTGCAAGGTAAGTGTAAACTCTTTTAATACCAGTTCAATCAAAACCATATGTTCCTAGATAATATCACAGAAAACATGAACTAACATCAACTCCATGCACACCCACAAATGTTTAAGACTATTGATTAATCCAGCAATTATGTAGTATACAAATTCCTACCAATCCCTGCCAAGACCAACCTATGACTAACTCCAGGCCACCTCTTCCCTCTTTTCTCCCCTTCCCCTGCAAACCCTATAAATGGATTTAATTATTAGTTAGTTCCCAGTATTATCCCCGGGTTGGACTGCTTATTATCTCTTACCATTACAAGGCTTTATCTAGAAAGAAAGGGCTGCAAAGACAAATATATTTCAAAGACAATAACTAGCTAGACAATTCTATTTAATATTACTGTGTCTATCTATTATTATCTAGGTCCAAACCTGAACAGGGTGTCACCTATGGGAGTCTGCACAAATTGCCCAAGCAAACAAAATATTTATTTAGGATAGCTGTTGGCAACATAGCCGATGTGCAGGGAAGGACAGTTCAAATATAAGACAGCAATGTCACTGAGTTCGACAGACAGAAATCAGATTTGTGGGCTCTTGGAGGGACTGGAATTTACGGGGCAGAGTACCAGAGGAAAAAAAAACTGTATAGAAAATGAATCTTACAAATCCTTGATAGGATGTCTGCTTGAGTTTTCAGCCAAACACTAAAACTCACATGCTAAGGAAAAGACTTAATAAGGATAGGCAAAAACAAGCAAACAAACAAAAAACAAAACTACCAGTAAAAGAATATAAAAAGCAACATAAGGTACTACAGGAATTTTCCCAGGTCAAGTAGACATTTGATTTCCAAACAATCAAAGGGGAGAGGCTACACCGAACAATCCAAGCATTTAGTAAAGAACACAAAAAACTCCTTTTGGAGAAGGGCTAATTTAGAATTACAGCAAATCCAACCGTAGATCCATCCTACCAAGGTTAAAAACAGCCTCAAAAAGATCAAACTTCTCACAAGTAAATTACCTGTCTACCTGAACATAACTCGACATCCTCTTTAAAAAATCTAAAAATAGAAGTGAAGCAGCTTTTTAAAAATGCATTATAATATAACAAGATCAATATATTTAAAATATGTAAGAACATTGGATATCCACATATTAAAAGAATTTTAACTTATTCCTCACAACATACATAAAAAGTAATCAAAAATGGATTGCAGACCTAAATGTAAAACTGAAAATTATTAAAATTCTAGAATAAAATATAGGAAAAATTTTTGTGACCTAAGGTTAAACAAAGATTTCTTACCTATAACAGCAAAACCATAATGAATGAGGCAAAAATAGATAAATTATGTTTCATGAAAATTAGGAACTTCTTTTCTTCAAAGGCACTGCTAAGAAAATGAATAAATAAGACATAGAGAGATAATATTTAAAAATACCTGATATAGGACTTGCATCCTGAACATATGAAACTCAAACAATCCAATAAAAATGGGAAAAAGAACAACTCTTTGTTCACAAATTTCGTAACCTACATAAAGTAGACCAATTTCTTGAAAGACACAAACTGCCAAGACTCACACAGGAAGAAAAAAACAATCCAAACAGGCCTATATGTATGAAAGAAATAGAGTTACATTTTGGGTAGCCAAGGTGGGAGGCCTGCTTGAGGCCAGGAGTTAGAGACTAGCTTGGGCAACATAGCCAGATCCCGTCTCTACAAATATTTTTAAGAAATGAGCCAGATGTGTTGGCTATGATCATGCCAGTGGACTCCAGCCTGGGTGACAGAGCAAGATCCAGTCTCTAACAAAAAAAAAAAAAACGAAAGAAAGAAATAAAAAAGAAAAGAAATAGAATCAATAATATGACCTTCCAAAGCAGAAAGCACCAAGCCCAGATGGGTTCACTGGTGAACACTACCAAATATTTAAGGAAGAAATTTTGCCAATTCTCTACAATATCAGCAATTAGGAGCAAAGGAAGTTCTTATTCCAAAGAGAAATACTTCCTCATCATATGCAGCCAGCATTACCTTAATACCAAAATCAGACAAAGACATTACAAAAAATAAAACTGCAGACTAATATCTCTCATAAACACAGATATGAAAACCCTCAACCAAATATTAGCAAATTGAATCCAACAATGTGTATAAAGAATTATACCAAGTGGGAATTATCCCAGGTTTGCAAGACTGATTCAACTTTGAAAAATAATGTAATCCATCACATCAATAGACCAAAGAAGAAAAATCACATGATCATATCAATAGAAGCAGAAAAAGCATTTGACACAATATAACACTCATTTATGACATAGAAAACCTCAAAGTACACTAGAAATAGAAGTAAACTACCTCAACTTGATAAAGAATAGCTATAAAAAAATCCTATAGCAAACACTATACATAATGGTGAGAAATTTTAAACTTTCCACCAAAATCAAGAATAAACAATATATGTCTCTTCCCACCATTGCTCTTCATAATTGTACTTCAAGTCCTACCTTCAAGTCTAATGCAAAGAAACTAAAGAAATAAAAGATATATAGATTAAGAAAGAAGAAACAAAACTGTCTTTGTTCACAGATGACATGATAATTTATGAAGAAAATAATAAAGAATCAACCAAATAAAACCTCCTGTACCTAATGATTATAGCAACATTGCAGGATAAAAGGTCAATATACAAAAGACAATTGCTTTCCTATATATCAGAAATGAGCAAGTTGAATTTGAAATAAAAAAAACATATTACCATTTACATTAGTATTCCCCAAAATAAAACATTTAGGTATAAATCTAACAAAATATGCACAAGATCTATATAAGGAAAACTACACAATTCTGATGAAAGAAATCAAAGAACTAAGTAAATGGAGAGATACTCCATGTTCATGGATAGGAAAACTTAATTCTGTCAAGGTGTCAGTTCTTTCCAACTTAATCTACAGATTCAATGCAATCTCAATAAAACCTTATCAAGTTATTTCATGGATTTTAACAAACCAATTTTAAAGTTTATATGGACAGGCAAAGGACCCATAATAGACAACAAAATTTTGAATGATAAGAATAAAGCTAGAGGACACTACCAAATTCAAGAATAAAGCTACAATAATCAACAGAGTGTGATATTGGTCAAAAAATAGGTAAATAGATCAGTGAAACATATTAAAGAGCCACATATATATAGTCAACTCATCCTTGACAAAGGAGAAAAGGCAATACAATAGAGAAAAGGTAGTCCTTTCAACAAATGATACTGGAACAACTGGGCAACCACATACAAAAAAAAAAAAGTGAATCAAGATGCAGACCTTACACCTTTCACAAAAGTTAATTCAAAATGGATCACAGACCTATATGCAAATCACAAAACTATAAAACTCCTAGAAGAAAACATAGGAGAAAATCTAATTGCCTTTGAGTTTGGTGATTACTTTTTAGATATGACACCAAAGGTGCATCTATGAAAGAAAGAATTGATAAGCAGGAATTCGTTAAAATTAAAAAGTTAAAAACCTCTAGGGTTTTAATTTAACTCCTACAAAAGACTCTAAGAATTGATGAATAAATTAATTAAAGTCTCCGGTAACAAAATTTATGTACACAAATCAGTAACATTCCTATAAACTAATAACAGCTAAGGTAAGAACAAAATTAAGGACTCAATACCATGCACAATAGCTACAAAACAAATAAAATACCTAGTACTATACTTAACCAAGGAAGTGAAAGATCTCTATAAGGAAAACTACAAAACACTGTTGAAAGAAATCATAGATAACACAACCAAATGGAAAAACATATCATGATGGATTAGAAGAATCAATATTGTTAAAATGTCCATACTGCCCAAAGAGGTTTACAGATTCAATTCAATTCCCATCCAAATATCAGCATCGTTTTTCACAGAATTAGAAAAACAATCCTAAATTTCATATGGAGTCAAGAAAGAGCTCAAATAGCCAAAGCAATCCTAAGCAAAAAGAACAAATCTGTAGGCATCACTTCATCTGATTTCAAATTATACTACAAGGCTATAGTAACCAAAACATCATGGTACTGGTATAAAAGTAGACACAAAGATCAATGGAACAGAATAGGGAACCTGAAAATAAAACCACATGCTTTCAATTAATAATCTTCAACAAAGTAGACAAAAACATACACTGGGACCCTATTCAATACATGGTGGGGGGGCTCAGAAAATTGGATAGCCACATGCAGAAGAATAAAACTGAACCCCTATATCCCATCATACACAAAAATTAACTCAAGGTGGATTAAAGACTTAAAAGTATGACCTGAAACTATAAAAGTTCTAGAAGAAAACCTAGAACAAGATCTTCTGTATATTGGCCTAGGCAAAGAATTTATGACTAAGACCCCAAAGTCAAATACAATAAAAACAAAAATAAATAAATGGGACTTAATACAAGTAAAAGCTTCTCCACAGAAAAGTAAATAATCAACAAAGTAAACAGACAACCTACAGAATGGAAGAAAATATTCACAAACTATACATCTGACAAAGGGCTAACATCCAGAATCTATAAGTAATTCAAACAAATCAGTAAGAAAAAACAAATAATCTTATTAAAAAGTGTGCAAAAGACATGAACAGCCATTTTTTAAAGGAAGATATATAAATGGCTAACAAACATATGAAAAAATACTCAACCTCACTAAACATCAGGAAAATAAAAATTAAAACCACAATGAGAATGAAGCAATATGGTGCCTGCCAATCGGCTCGGGTCTGTGGGCTGGGAGGTACCCTGAGGGAGCTGGGAGCCCGGTGCCCTGTCTGCAAGAGGCTTACAGCTCACTGGCAGCAGCCATCTCTGGGTTGGTGTTAGCAGGTCTCCCTAACCACTCAGGAGCCCAGTAGCAGTCTGAGATGCATGGGAGGAGAAATTTAACTGCTCCACCTACCCTTGTGGCTGGTCTCCAAGCCTTTCAGGGGCCTTTCTCCTTCCAGTTCGCCTCTGCAACTTCTTCTCATGAAGTCTCCTGTAGCTTAAGGCACCCTTCCTTCCTACCCTCATCTGATCTATGTTTGTCTGCCTGTTTATTTTTTTTCACTTTCTTCCAAAAGCTGTCTTTCTTGCAGAGACACTCTGGCTAGTGGTTTTTCTCATCCACCATCTTGCTTACGAAACACTGAGGAAGGAAACAGCAGAGAACGTAAACAGGTGGAAAACCATACCATGCTCATGGTCAGCAGAATCAACATTGTTAAAATGTCTATACTACCCAAGGTGATCTACAGATTCAGTGCAATCCCTATTAAAATACTAACCTCGTTTTTCACAGATTTAGAAAAAATAATTCTACACATCGTGTGGGACCAGAGAAGAAATCTTAAGCAAAAAGAACAAATTAGGAGGCATCAATTTACCAGACTTCAAGCTATACTACAAGGCCATAGTAACCAAAAGAGCAGGGTACTGGCACAAGAACAGAGACATAAACTAATGGAAAAGGACTGAGAACCCAGATATAAAACCATCCTCACATAGCCATCTGATCTTTGACAAAGCAGACAAAAACATACACTGGGGAAAAGAATCCTTATTCAATAAATGGTGCTGGGAAAACTAGATAGCCACATGTAGAAGACTGAAACAGGATCCACACCTATCACCTCTTACAAAAATCAACTCATGGTGGATAACAGACTTAAACCTAAGATGTGAAACTATAAGAATTCTACAAGAAAATGTTGAAAAGTCTTAAAGACATTGGCCTATGCAAAGAATTTATGAAGAAGACCCCAAAGGCAATCACAGTAACAACAAAAATAAATAAATGGGACCTGATCAAATTAAAAAGCTTCTGCACAGCCAAGGAAACTATCATGAGAGCAAACAGACGACCTACAGAATGAGAGAAAATATTCACATGTTACACATCCGAGAAAGGGCTGATAACTAGAATCTATATAAAACTCAGGAAAATCAGCAAGGAAAAATCAAACAACCCTATCAAAAAGTGGGCAAAGGACATCAACAGAAACTTTTCAAAAGAAGATAGACTAAGGGCTAATAACCATATGAAAAATGCTCAACATCTCTAATCATTAGGGAAATGCAAATCAAAACCACAAGATATCACTTATCCCCAGTGAGAATGGCCTTTATCAAAAAGTCCCAAAACAATAAATACTGGCATGGATGTGGAGAGATAGGAACACTCACACACTGCTGGTGGGACTACAACCTCTGTGGAAAGCAATATAGAGATACCCCAAAGAGATACAAGTAAAACTACTGTTTGATCCAGCAATCCCATGACTGGGCATCTACCCAAAAGAACAAAAGACGTTCTATGAAAAAGACATCTGCACTCGAATGTTTACAGCAGCACAATTCACAATTGCAAAGATGTGGAAACCCAGGTGCCCATCAATCCATGAGTGGATTAATAAAATGTGGTATATGTAGACCATGGAGTTCTACTGAGCCACAAAAAGCAATGGTGATCTAGCACCTCCTGTATTATCCTGGATAGAGCTGGAACCCATTCTATTAAGTGAAGTATCCCAAGAATGGAAAAACAAGCACCACACGTACTCACCATCAAATTGGTATTAACCGATCAACACTTATGTGCACATACAGTAGTAACTTTCATGGGGTGTTGGGCAGGTGGGAGGGAGGAGGAGGGGATGGATACATACACACCTAATGGGTGCAATGTGCACCGTCTGGGGGATGGACACACTTGATGCTCTGACTCAGGCAGGACAAAGGCAATATATGTAACCTAAACATTCATACCCCTGTAATAAGCTGAAATAAATAAATAAAAATAAAAATTTTAGCAAAAAAAATCCAATAATATATGACTAGGATAATGCACCATGAACACACAGTGTCTATTCCAGTAATGAAATTTCATTTTAACATTCAAAAATCAATATAATTCAGCATATTAGCTGAATAAAGGATAAAGCACATATGATCATCCCAAGAGGTAAACATCTGACAAAATTCAAGACATGTATATTAAAACTACAAAACATGACTGAGAGAAATGATTGAGGACAAATAAATTGAGCGGTATACCATATTCCTGGACTGGAAGACTCAATACCATTAACATGCCAATTTTCAACATATTGCTCTATACATTGAACTCAACGTCAATCAAAATACTAGCTATCTTTTTATAAAAATTGATAAGCTAATTGTAAAAATTACATAAACATGCAAAGAACCTAGAATAGCCAAAAAATTCTGACTAAAGAAAACAAAGTTAGAGAAGAGATATATACTATCAGATTTTAAGATTTATTAATCAAGACGGTGTGGTATTAGCAAAAGAAAAAGCATAGAAATTGATGCAACACAATAGAGAGAGCTATACTAACCACACAAATAGGGTCAATTGATTTTCAGTAAAGATGCCAGTGTAATATAATGGGGAGTGAACAGTTTTTCAACAAATGATGTTACACTTCAATATAAAATATATACTTCCAATAAAAAGAAATGAATCATTATAGCGTAATGAATGAATATAAAAAACATTATTTGAGCGAAAGAAGTCAGGCACAAAAGACCACATAATATGGGACGATTCTATTTACATGAAACTCTACTTATTTGAATTCTATTCTGGGTCCAGAAATGGATAGTGTGGAACTAACCGTTAAGGAGCACAAGAGAATCTTATTAATGTGAGGTCATGAAAAGCTATAAGCTGTGAAAAACAAGACTCTGGGTTGGCTTGAAAGGAAACATACAACGGACACTGTATAAGGAACGAATGAGGATGTTGGTGTTGGTTTGGGAGAACTGCTGATGAGAGAGGACAGGGAATAGAGAAGAGTGTGGAGGTAAGGAAAATGAACTGAGCAACATGGGGAATATTTATGAGCAAATGTATCTAATAAGTACTTAAGTTGTTAGCCTCTCCATGAGATAAAACTCCTCCATCATGCCAAATTTTTATAAAGTCTAGTACATACATGTGGTTTGTATGAGATTCCATTCCATACCTACATCAGTGAGATACTAAAAGAAGATAATTCTATGGGAGCTGAAATCTAACGATGGTGACAGGACGCTAGATGCAAGTCCTTGAAGCCAAGATAACCAATGAACTTAAATC
Organism: Indri indri; assembly: GCA_004363605.1. Lineage (NCBI taxonomy): Eukaryota > Metazoa > Chordata > Mammalia > Primates > Indriidae > Indri > Indri indri. Next base: position 81,431 of record RJWJ010003667.1, read on the forward strand.
ACTGGGAATGCATAAAAAGAGGCATGAGGGACAGCAAGCTTGAGCTGTTCACTGAGCCACAGCTTCACTCTCCACGGCACCAGCATGGTGTCTGGAACATCAGAGATACTTGATAATGTTTGCTGAATAAATTGAAGGATTAAAAACATTGATCTCTACATGGTTTAAAGCACTGAGCAAAATCACTTTGCAAACTATCAAAAATATTAATATTAATTCTCCATTGATTGCCCTTTATACCATATTGTGTTGAATTATTAATTTAAGCTGACTGCGTGACATATTTCTTTTCTCACTCTATAGAGCTTTACTTTGTTTGAACAATTTATTCCCTCATCATATAATGCAGAACTGATATAGTGAAAAATTGATTATCTACCTTTGGTGAGGTAGCAGCCTTTTCTCTTTCTTGCTCTGAGACCAACTGTACTTTTCTCTCAGTGAAATATATGCAAGGAAAGGTCTTGTTTAACATCAATATATTGTGTGAGGAATCATCATTAGAAGTTGTCAGTGGTTAAAAGATCACAACTTTGAGATTAATTGTGAATCTTCCATTCAATCCAATACCAGTTTACCCATAGATAACTATGAGCATGGAACAACGAAGACTTTTTCCTGTATAGTCCTTTTGAGCCCAGATGAAGAAAAAATAATTTCTTGGGTTTTCACAATCTCACATTCTGAAGATAACGGTTATAGCTCTAATTTGCAGTCCGTTAAATTGGACGGTGATTTCAGGTAACCACTCAATAAGCTAATTCTTATTGACATAAAAACTGAAAAAAAAAACTGGTTAATGCTGAGCAGTGACACTGGTAGGTTTTATAAAGCCTTTGCCATTGATTGGTCAGGACCATTACATACACTTTTAGTAGCTTATACTGGTTAAAAGGAGAACTTCACAATGGAGTGCCTTTTATTTAGCATAGGTTTTAGGGAGTAGCCGGTACTAGGAATAGGTGCACTTTATTTGAATAAGTTGCAGTATAGAAAGAAATGCTCATTACTTCCATTGAAATAGGAAGTCACGTTCATTTAGCAGGAAAGCTGAAAAAAAGTGAAGTAAGGTCTCCCGTTGGGAAATCAATGCTAGCAAACATTAATTCACACCTGTTAACTAGAATGAACTGGCCTGGAGACAGCACCAGGTGTGCCTTTATTCATTGCTTGAAGTAATTGAAATAAATTATTTTGTACCCTTCAGCAGTTTGGGGTTAAATTGACCCATCGAAAATCATTTTAATTTTTCATTTTTTTCTCTTCATTTTGTAAAATCTCCACATTTTCAATAATGAAGGAGAACACTTTTTTCCCACAAGATATTGAAATATAAGAACTGAATGGTTGCTTATGGTCTTTATGAAACTATTTTGCTGAAAGAAAATGAAGTTGAACAACTAAACTACATTATCCATGGGACCTTATTTGATTATATCAGTCAGAGCTCTAAATTGTGAGGCAATGAAAAAATTAATTTGCACTTATCTTCACAGTGGTCTGACCGAATGTAGTAGTATCTGGGTAGCAAATATGATAGCTAAGGATATTTAATTACTTTCTTTGTTTCTAGCAGACCATTTCAGTACTATTGTAAAACACTGGAAAATGTTTGATAATGTCCGTTTGTTTGAAACAGGGTAAAATGTAACAAAGCACTGGAATAGGGAAAGAAATAAATTTAGAGAATGATATAGAAAAAAGTAAAAACAGTAAAAAATAAATGACCCAAAATTGAAGAGACGATTTAATATACTGTTACTGATCAAACTCCTCTTTTATTCTGGGCCCTATACTAAATATGTGACTAAGTAGAAAAAAATGGTGGTCTTGCTAACATGCTATCTAGACTCTTCCTAAGTATCCAGATGGTGAATGTGGGTGGGTAAGTGGCTTTAATTAATACTCAGTTCAGGCTGGTACATCATTTTGGTTTAAGATACTTTGGAACCTGGCTTGTTCAGCTAAACTAGACATGTTTCTAAAGGAATATGATGGTTAAAACTTGTATCTTTTGGATAAAAGTTAAAAAAATGAGCATTTTTGAGGTTGCTGAAATTGCTTTTAAATAAATCTCTTCTTGTATTGCTGTCTATTGTGTTTTAAAACAAATTATAGAAACTTTTGTAGATATGTATTTTCCCTATAAATAACATTAAGATCAATCCAAACTACATTAAAACAAAAATCAAGCACAGTCATCATACCAAATTTTTTATATGTTAATGTGTAGGATGTTCATTCAAATGATGTGACTAGGCATTATATATATGTAAAAATTATATTTCTTTCATATTTTTGTTTAGTTATAATTGAAAAAGAGTTGTGAATATAATAGTGATTCTATA
>RJWJ010003668.1:0-23243 GCA_004363605.1 Indri indri
CGGCAAATCTCATTTCCTCACATATTGTATGAATTTAAAAGCATCCCTGCCTGGAAATAATGGGAATAACAGTGATAAAAAGTGGATTTTAGTGATGGTGATACACACACGTAGACGGGAGTGTTTGCTAGGTAGCGACCTGCTAGAATAGCGAGTAACAGCAGAGATCTGAAAGCTTAAGAAAGAGGGATATGACAGAGAGAGAAGTGTTCAGAAGCTAGAGAACCAACAAGGAGGACGTGCAGAGCTGGTTCAGAGCAGCCAGCGTAGGTGTGTTGAGAAGGAGGTCGTAGCATCGGTCAGGAAGATGCTAGTCCAGGGTCATTTCTGAGATACCGAGAGACCAGGATAGGAGCACTGCCTGCTCAAATGATTGCAATGGCTAAATTGGACATCCAGCCAAATAAAATGGAAAAAAAGGGAGAAGGAGGAGGAGGCAGGGAACAAGGAAGAAAAGGGGTAGGGTGAGGAGAAGAACCACCGGCCCTTTTCTTTTCAATGAACATACTTAGTAAAAATGAAGAAACAAGGCCTTAGCTTGTGAGGACAAAGACAACATGGGAGGAGACAGAAGAAAAAAAAAAACATAGACAAAGCCTATTAAAGTCCAATTAGTGCCTTAGATTTATTTACATCAAGTACATTTAAGCAGTGTGATAATTACCCATGCATCAATTATCTGTATTTTATATATAGAAACAGGGAACCATTGGTTATCCTAATGGATTTTTAAGAGTGCACCAGAACCACTCAGAGAGCTTGATAAAACCTAGATTGTGGGGCCCACCTCTAGAGTTTCTCAGGCAGTTTCTCATTCCATTCTTAGGAGTGGGCCTAGCAAGTTCTCAGGTGTGGCTGACAGTTGCTGATCCAGGGACCAAGGACACTTTGAGAACCACTGACTTGGAAAAGCAGGGTATAAAAAAAGAAATCCTGGTGGCCTGTGTCTCTAATGTCTATAGAAGCATGGTGGACGACAGCAGAGGAGGAAGAGTATGTGCCAGCTATTTATAGAGCACCTGCCGCCTGTGCTAGGTGCTTGAGGTCAGAGACAGAGGAGGGCAAGGCAGGCAGAGCTGACAACACACTGACGTTTGTACACGTATGTGCCAATTGGTGGTGGTGCTTTTTCGTTTGAATTTTACACGTTAATTATTCTTTCATGTAACCATGGAAATCCAGGATTAGTAGAAAGTATTGTATATCCAAGATATACAACTTTGCATATATCAGATTCTGTATAAGAAAAAAAATTTGTGTTACACAGGCAAAACCTGGAGCAGATAAATCAAGATATCCTGGTAGACTTGTGCTCCAAAGGTTGAAAGAGAAAAGCTTAGTTGATTGTTAATCCCCAAATATTCTTTTTTTTTTTTTGAGACAGAGTCTCACTGTGTTGCCTGGGGTAGAGTGCCATGGCGTCATCCTAGCTCACAGCAACCTCAAACTCCTGGGCTCAAGCAATCCTTCTGCCTCAGCCTTCCGAGTAGCTGGGACTACAGGCATGTGCCACCATGCCCGGCTAATTTTTTCTATATATTTTTAGTTGTCCAATTAATTTCTTTCTATTTTTAGTAGAGACGGGGTCTCACTCTTGCTCAGGCTGGTTTCGAACTTCTGAGCTCAAACAATCCACCCGCCTTGGCCTCCCAGAGTGCTAGGATTACACGCGTGAGCCACCGCGCCCGGCCCCCAAATATTCTTTACTCGAAGGAGAATTTTTTTAACAGAGGCCTAAAGTAAAAATGCTTTTAAGTTATAGTTGTCAGAATTAGCAAATAAAAAAAAACAGGACATCCACTTAAATTTAAATTTCAGGAAATAAATGATGAATTTTTTTAATATAATAAAGTTTCATGCACTATTTGGGACAGATTTATATAAGAAAGTTTTTCATTGTTTATCTGAAATTCAAATTTAACTAGGCTTCGTAGATTTTATTAGACAACCTAATCCAAGAGGGTTTGGACCCAACATTCATTCAATGAAGGATTAATATGTTGTCAGTCATCTACAAAAGATAGAAGCACACTCTATCCCAGGTAACAGAGGGAGACCCTGTCTCAAAACAAACAAACAAACAAAAAAAGCATAGAGCATATTCTGTCCCACACCCAATGCAACAAAGAATAAATGGATGGTCAAACTGCAAAGGTTTTAAGGATGTGGTAGAGAGAGAGACCAATATGACTGTAATGGTTAAGGAAGGAAAGCTGTATCATCCAGCACATACAAATTCAGCTGGTCCTGAAGGCTGCAGAGCATTCGATTAGCCAAAAGCTAGTACCACCGGTATGTAGTAGAGGTAAACAGTATGCATATGAACTGTAGAGTCTGGACCACGGGGGCAAGGAGATCAACTGTGACAGACTGAGCTAATTTCTGCACACCAGGCACACCCTTACAAGCTGTATAGCACAAGCCATCTTGGAACACAATTACTGACCCTCATCAATATTTCAATATGTATCCATGACCACAAGCTGCAATGTCCCCATTTTTTTCAGCATCACGAGGACCACGTGGAGAGACTTGAAAGTATAACACACCACAGGGTACCTAGACACTCTGATACCTTAAGACAAAGGAATAGCATCTGATGCTTGGGGTGTTTTTAATTAGAAAATAAACAGATATTTGGTCCCAGTGCCAAGAAAAAGATACCTGGGAATTTGCAACTATGGAGAGAAAAAGAAGGTAGCAAATGGAGGAAGTCAACTCTTTCTCTAATTCTAGTTTTAAAGGAAGGTTCTGTGTGTCTGTATACCCCATGCTATGGCATGCAGCCTCGTCTTGGAGTCAGTAGACCTGGGTCCAAGTCTTTGGAGTGCTTTCAAGTGAGACAGTATCTAGGCTTCAGTTTCCCAGCTGTAAAGTAAGAGTTTGGGATTATATGATTTCTCAGGGCCCTTCCAACTTAATATTCAGTGATTAATTGAATAAATCATCCATTCATTAAACACTTACTGAGAGCTGCCATATGCAAGGCAATTTCCAGGAGCTATGATGGATCAGAGAGAGTTATTTATTCCTAGTTATTTATTCATCACTAGGTGAAACTACGAAGCAAGTAGTTTCCCCCTTTCCCCATCCTTACATGGCAGGACCTACTTGGGCACTCCATGGAGGGCTGGCCTCTGGCCCAGTGAACTCAGGCTGCCAGACTTTGTTATAGCCTATCTCCTGCCTCTCTTTTATCTGTATTTTACTCCCTTCCCTATGTCCTCTCAAGGAAACTCCACTTGTCTAGACTTCATTCCCCAGGGGGTCCTGGTCTCGGCCTTCTAGGGTAGAGATAAATGCAAATGTGACGAAGCCCCAATCAAAGAAAGGAGGGGGCTACATCTGAGTAACCTGCAAGGAAATGGTGAACTTCAATCTATATTTTCTTTCTACGTATTAGTGACTTCAACTAGAAATTGACTAAGATTAAACAAAGCAAAAAATAAAAAAGGCTTACTGGTGCTGGATAGAGCTAAGTGCTATCATGTATCATCTTATTTGACCTGCACAAGCATCTTGTGACAACTGTTTATTAACCTCATAGGTAAACTTGAGGCAGAAAATAAGATGTAAGTTTGCCCTATTTCCAAATAAGGTCACATTCACAGGTATTGAGAATTAGGACTTCAACATCTTTCAGGAAGACACAATTCAACCTATATAGTAATGTTACCACGTTATTCTGTGTGTGTGTGTGTGTGTGTGTGTGTGTGTGTATTCTTAATGAAAACACCTCTGATAGATGACTGTTATCCAGAATATATGAAGAACTCTTAAAATTCAACAATAAGAAAACAAATAACCAGTTTAAAAAATGGGCCAACAACCTTAGTAGACACCTCAACTAAGACAATATATAGATGGCAAATAAGCATATGGAAAGGTATTCCGCATTGTATGTCATCAGGGAAATGAAAATTTAAACAACAATGAGATACCAAGACACATTCATCAGAAAGGCCAAAATCTAGAACACTGACAACACTGAACGCTGGTGAGAATACAGAGCAACAGGAACTCTCATCTTTGCTGGTAGGAATGCAAAGTGGTACAGCCACTTTGGAAGACAGCTTGGCAGTTTCTTACAAAACTAAACATATTCTTACCACATGATCCAGCAATTCTGCTCCTTGGTATTTACCCAAAGAGTTGAAAACCTATGTCCACACAAAAACCTGTACACAGATGTCTATAGCAGCTTTATTCATAATTGCCAAAACTTGGAAGCAACCAGAGGTCCTTTAGTAGGTAAATGGATGAATAAACACCCAGGTAATAGAATATAGAATAGAATATTTTTTAAGTGCTAAAAAGAAATGAGCTATCGTGTCATTAAAAGACTACAAGGAACCTTAAGTGCATATTACTAAGTGAAAGAAACCAAACTGTAAAAGCTACATATGGTACGATTCCATCATTCTGGAAAAGACAAAACTACGGAAACAGTAAAAATATCAGTTGCCAGTGGTTGGGGGTGGAGGGAAAGATAAATAGGCAGGGCACAGAAGATTTTTAGGACGGTAAAAGTGCTCTGTATGATACCATAACAATGGATAAAATCATTATACATTTGTCTAAACCTATGGAATATACAACACCAAGAGTGAATGCTAATGTAAACTATAGACTTCCGGTGATAATGATGTGTCACTGTAGGTTCACCAACGGTAAATAATGTACCTCTCTGGTGGGGTTTTTGATAATGGGGTAATCTACGCATGTTTGAGGGCATGGGGCTCATGGGAAATCTCTGTAACTGCCTTCCAATTTTATTGCAAATCTAAAATCCTCTAAAAAAATTAAGTTTTGAAAAAAAGAAAGAAAGAAGAAAATGGAAGTCCACTTGGGCTCTTGTGTAAATGCGGCCCCTGTCAGGCGGGCCTTTTCTTACTCAGTTTTCCAGAGGTGATGGAGTTTCCAGTTATAAAGAGAAGAACTATTAAATCTGAGTAGACCAGGAGCTTGGCTGTGGCGCTCTACTGTACACAAGACTGGGAAATGCCAGGGGCTCTGCAGGGTGTAGTGGGGTGGGGGAAGTGGACATGTGACATTTGTGCCCTCAGGTATCAAAATAAGGATCTCCTGCCACCACACAACCCAGTCAGGGTCTGCCATTCTCCTATCCTCACTGAGCGGTAAGAAGTGGAAGGGAGCGCCTAAGCAGAAGTTAGGAAAGACGAAGTGTTAATTTAGAGTGACAGGAAGTAGGGCATCCAGATGGGCGTAATTAAGAATAAAAGAGCAATTTTTGAAGAGTTGTGGTTGTTAGTAGGTTCCAGACTTGCATGTGTAATTCAGCTGAATAATTCCCATTGATGTGAACAACTTCCTTTCATAGTCGTTTATTCAACAAATATTCACTGAGCGCCTACCATGTGACAAGAATTTCGGTGACTGGGAATAACATGAAGAATAAGCCATCGTTTTCTTTGGGGCAACAGGGCTGAGTGGTTGCTAAGGTCGTGAAGTTAAAGGCACCTGAGGTCAAATCTCATTTGCACAGCCTGCACTTCGGTTTCCTCACATGTAGAATGGAGACAATAATAGGACCTAACTCACAGGGTTATTGTTAAAATAAAGTTAGCCATTATATGGAAAGTACTTAGGACAGTGCCCGGCAAACATTAAGTACCCAGTGAATGCTATTATCATTATTATGATTATATCTTTAGCACAGAGGATAGAAGAAGAATTAATTCTGATGGTAAAAGTATAAGAATGGATTCCCCAAGAAAGTGACATTCAACCTGATCCTTGAAGTTCGGGTTAGGCTGAGAGTGAAAACAATGGAAATTTAAAAGTAAATAGTATTCCATCTTTTCTATGTAGACACTGAAGATGTCCAGAGTTAAAATTTTTTGACATTTTGATCCTATAGCAAACACACAAAAAAAGGATCTGTAGTTATTGCTAAGATTTCTAAATCATTATATTAATAGCTATTACTTCAAAAGATAAAGAAAAGGCATAGAGTAAGGGAATGTAACTGGAAATACAAAAAGAGGAATTCAAATCAATATATGTACCCTTTATAAATCCAAGAATTACATTTTGCAGGACAATATCCTCTCCTAAGGTATCTAAGTTTTTACTTACCAGACAGAATTTAGGCTTCACTGTAAGGTTAGTGGCCACCAAAAACAGCAATACAGAGGCACATGATCTATTTTATTTATCAACTGTTAAAGTGCTCACACAGGAAGCCAATTTCAAGCCTCCCCTTCAAAGCTGAAGGGTAACTCAGAGCCATCTGACAGAAGATGACAACATGCAAGTTTGATGTCGGAAAACTGGCCATGTGAAGCACAGTTTAAAATACTGACTTCAGTATAAAAATCCTTAAAAAGCACTGCCTTAAAAAGCATAGGTGACAAAAAATGAAAATCAAAGGAAGAAAACATGGAAAGAACTCGAACTTCAGTAAGACTCTTAAAAAGCTTTGGGGAAAAGAGACTACGCATCTGTTTAGGAGAAGAAGTTATGGGCTTATGAGAGCAAACAGACAACCTACAGAATGGGAGAAAAGTTTCACATGCTAAACATCCAATAAAGGAATCTATAAAGAACTCTGGAAAATCAGCAAGAAAAAATCAAACAACCCTATCAAAAAGTGGGCAAAGCACATGAACAGAAACTTTTCAAAAGAAGATAGAATGATGGCCAAGAAACATATGAAAAAATGCTCAACATCTCTAATCACCAAAATGCAAATCAAAACTACAATTAGATATCACTTATCTCCAGTGAGACTGGCCTTTATCAAAAAGTCCCAAAACAATAAATGTTGGCGTGGATGCGGAGAGATAGGAACACTCATACACTGCTGGTGGGACTGCAAACTAGTGCAACATCTGTAGAAAGCAATATGGAGATACCGTAAAGAGATTCAAGTAGAACTACCATTTGATCCAGTGCAGGGACCGTCCCTGGGCAAAAATTGGCTTAAGCCCAGAGTCAGCGAAACTAGATGTGCTCTCCTTGGGGCCAGAGGTCAACAGGTCCGGACACGGCCTGTTGAACAAACAGAACTATTCCTCATGAAAGACAGCTTTAGGGCAGATAGCCAAGGGCCTGGGGTCTTGCAAACAAGCCAAGGCACCTCATTGTCCTGCACACGGTGATGAGGTCAAGAAGTCAGGATGCAAACATCCGCTTCCCTTGAGCAATCGTCTGGAAGGAATAAAAATGTGTTTTCCTCAAGGCACCAAGGTGGTTACGTACCAGGAAGTAGCTGCCGGACAGAGAAAAGTATAAAAATAAAGTGACTGGTGCAATTGGCACTGCAGTCTTGTACCGTCTTTGTGTGTGTTTGTGTGTTTCTGTGTGTTTCTTTCTGTGTCCATCCCCCGTTCTGCAATCGGGCCGCGACAATCCAGCAATCCCATTACTGGGCATCTACTGAAAAGAACAAAACTCTATAAAAACTCTATAAAAAAGACACCTGCACTCGAATATTCATAGCAGCACAATTCACAATTGCAAAGATGTGGAAACAACCCAAGTGCCCATCAATACATGAGTGGATCAATAAAACATGGTATATGTATACCATGGAGTACTATTCAGCTATAAGAGACAATGGTGATATAGCACCTCTTGTATTCTCCTGGATAGAGCTGTAACCCATTCTACTAAGTGAAGTATCCCAATAATGGAAAAATAAGCACCACATGTACTCACCAGCAAATTGGTTTCACTGATCAACACCTAAGTGCACATATAAGAATAACATTTATAGGGCGTTGGGCAGGTGGAAGGGGGGAGGAGGGGATGGGTATATGCATACATAATAAGTGCGATGTGCACCATCTGGGGGATGGACATACTGGAAGCTCTAACTTGGGGGGGAAGGGGGGGTAAGGGTAACATATGTAACCTAAACATCTGTACCCCCATAATATGCTGAAATAAAAATAATAGTAATAAAAAAAAGTTATGGGCTTAAAACAGAGAGAACTGATGAAAAGTAGAAAATATTCTTCCAGGGGTAATTGCGGTAGGAAAATTAACTTTTTTTAATTCTTTTTTTAATTTTTACTTTTCATTATTGTGGGTCTGTAATGGTTGTGTATCTTTATAGGGTATAGTTAGATAGAATGAACAATATTTGATAGCACAACAAAGTGACCATAATCAACAATAAGTTATATACTTGGAAATAACTAAAAGAGTGGAATTGGAAAATTAACTGTTTAAAAGATACAGTCTGCAAATTAAAACATTTTGTGTAATTCCTAGTACTTTGATAAGATAATATTAAAAACAGAATTTTTCATACTTCAAATGAGAAGTTAGGTTAAAAATGGTTGGGGGCCTGGTGTGGTGGTGCATGCCTGAAGTCCCAGCTACTCCAGAGGCTGAAGCAGGAGGAATACTTGAGCCCAAGAGTGCTGGGTTGTAGTGTGCTATGCCGATTGGGTGTTCATGCTAAGTTTGGCATCAATATGGTAATCTCCTGGGAGTGGGGAACCACTAGGTTACCTAAGACTGGTGAACCAGCCCAGGTCAGGGAAACAGAGCAGATCAAAACTCTTGTGTTGATCAGCAGTGGGACTGCTGCTATGAATAGCCACTGCACTCTAGCTGGGGCAACACAGCAAGATCCTATCTCTTAAAAAATAAGTAAATAAATAAATAAATAATACAAAGGGGTTGAAGGAAATGGGTGGGGATGTTTAACCAAAAAGGAAAATACTTTTTAAGACTCTTGAATAGGTATATACAAAATCACATATATTATTATATATTATATATAAGCAATTATAAATATAAATGCAACTGTTTTTTCTACATTGTTTAAAGTAAATACTAAAGAATTACTATGAGGAAGCTTAGTCTTAACCTTAACATAGATAGGTATAGCATAGATAGGTTTTAGCACTGATGGGGACAACAACAATAACAAAAAAAAAATCAAAGAAGACAGTCACAATCCTCGTCAAAATTTTGTAAATATCTGCGAAAAAACAAAATATTCAGGGAGAATGGTCAGTCTTGTGGTTTATCTTTCCAAAGGTAAATGTGTTAACCTGGCTCTGCCCCTGAGGAATAAGGGATGGAATGTGGGATCATGGCCCAGTCAGTAAGCAGCCAACACTATGTACACAGTCCTCAGTGGGCATAATGATGAATAAAATATGAATGCTGTCCTTTACTATGGTTTTTTAGCCACTAAATCTGTTGACGAAGCAAACCCTCCATGCCCCAGCTTAAATTTGCATCTCATTTATTCAACCAATAAGCATAATTGAGCTCCTGGTATTAGGACTTGAGAACAACAAAATAAATAAAAGGAAAATGTCACTCTCAAAGAGCACAGTTAATGGAGAGGATCATGCATTTTTATATCACAATAGTAGCCATCGCTAGTTCTTCATAGTTAATTAACATGGAACCAGAGATAAATAAGAAAAAAATGTATGAGACTGGTCTGTCTCGACAGGACTAAATCACGTTTTTAGGGACAAAGGGAGAAGAGCTGAGAGATCTGTTCCAGGTTGAACATGAATATTGTAGCTTCTTGTTGCTATTGAATCACTATTTTGGTTTTGGTGTGTTTGGTTGGGGCCAATATTTTACTCCATCAGTGTGTTCTCACCATGGCAATAAAAATAGAGGGTTTATGAAGAGGGTTCAGGACATGGGCAGAGGGTGTTGACCAGGGACTAAGAAGGGAAAGGTCCTAAGCAGTCAGAGTGTGAAACCTAAGAGAAAAATCTGTGCCGTCTGGAAAGGAAACAAATTGGGTTTCTGCATAAGAGGCAGAGAGTCTGAGAAGCCCAGTCCTGCACCCACTGGTACTTGAGGGGCAACAGTCTCTTTTCTGACCAGACAGCTCTATGACTATTGCTCATGCCTGGACAGCTCACATGATGGATCACTCCTGTAGGATACTTTTCCTACGTATATTTTGTGAAAGACTAGTTCCATGAAATACTAATCCACGAACATGAAAAATGGGTTCCTTGGTCAAATAAATTGGGAAACTTGTGTTATATCAGTCATGGCCCTGCAGGAAATAGAATTCATTCAGGTGGTTCAGGAGTTAATCCTGCACACGTGTGTGTGTGTGTGTGTGTGTGTGTGTGTGTGTGTGTCTATTTGTGACATGGAGTCTGCTGAAGCCTGTAGACTCCATTTCAGAAAATATGTAAAAAAAAAGATACATAAAGATTACAAAAGGATGCCAATTAAATTGAAATTCAGGTAACAAAATATTTTTTAAAATTAATTTCCAGTTTAGGAATAAATGTGCTTCTTTATTAATCCATTTAAATAATACGATCTAGCATCAGGTCTCATTACTAACATAGTTTCAAAATGGTGATGGTGATAATATTTCAAGATATCTATAAAATCTTCAGCGATACGAAAATATCTGTGATATCTATTAATGGCAATATCAGGGGTGCTGCTAATACCTTTTGCCTATATTTGTAACTGAAGGAAAAGCTAAATTTCTTTGAGAAATTAGTGGAAATAAATGGATACTTTTTTTTACTATGTAAGTTCGTAGTTTATTTTTTTCTTGTCCAACTTCACTAGCCCTCTATTTTCTATCTATAGATGTCATTGGGGGCCTTGGAGCCAAGGACAAGAACCCCTAGGAACAGACTTTAATGAAGGGACTGCTTAAGGAAGTGCTAGGAGGTTAACGAAATAATCAAGGGATGCAAAGTACCCAGGGAGTAGCAACAACAGGGAAGCCCTCCCATCCCTGGGGCTGAAGTGGGCAGAGGAGAAACAGTGTTTCTAGAGTCCTGGGAGAGCTGGAGCCACGAAGAGGGCCTGCCCTGCAAAGAGCTGTAGTCACAGAGGAACCCAGACACTGTGGGAGAATTGGCACCAAAACAGAAAAAAAGCCGAGGGAAAAAATCCATTCTCCTCCTTCCCTTTTAGCTTTTACAGGTGTCTTCTATCGGCCAAACCCAGCAAATGGTCAGCTGTCACAGAGCCTGTGTCTTTCCACAGGGGTTATTCTCCAGGGAACCTAAGGCAGGGCATGGGAGGGAGGGGAGTGGATCTCAGGCTTAGAGTGGGAAGGAACATTAGAAAACTTAGCCTATAGGTAGCTATGTTTCCTTAGGGCAGATTTTTCCAGATTTGTCAATATATTAAAATGCATTGTGGTTATTCAACACAAGTATTCATTATTAATTTCATAGGGAGTGTTTATCAAACCTATCTCATCTCAGAAACAATTTAAGGAACAAAAAAGATGATGAATATTCTGTAGAACGAAAATTTGCAGATGCTGCTTTAGCATTTTCTGGAGACGTGTATTTTACTTGCATTAAGTTATTGAGCTGTCTGGCCAGGGTAGCACATTAGTTAGCAAACACCTGTGAGGGGCCAGAAAGACCTGATTTCTGGCAGCAGTGAGAATTGAGAATAAGTGTCTGGTAGGAAAATGTCTACAAAGCCCTGATAATTAGTCCTGTTTTTTTGTCAGAGATAGTTGAGAAACAGTCCATTTCATTACAGCAGTTTGGGGAGCTCATCCTCTCATACCTAGCTGAGCAACTCCAAACTTGTTCTCTGACCAGGAGTTCACACATCCCAAGTGGACAGCTGGAGTCCTGGGCAGATGACTGTGTTCTACAGCCTTTCCACTGAGGATAATTATCTTGTAGCCAGTCTAATCACAAGTGCTTTCACAGAATATCTTTTAAACATCACAAATAAACCATTGTATATCTGCCACTACAATGACTTAGCTCACTGTGACAGCACCTTGGCACAGATTAGCCAAAAACTGAAAGTTACTTTGGAGAGAGACAGAGAACAGCAAAAAAGGAGGATGTTCTGGTTGTTTGTAAAAAGAGACCAGATTCTCCACTCCTTCCTGCATCCATGACATTTGCAACGTGGCTTTGCAGATCTTCTTTTTAAGGGGTAGTCTATTTCCCTACCTCCTATAGCTAGGGTGGCCTTGAAACTTGCTTTGGCCAACAGAATACAGTGGAGATGACAGTGAGCCAGTTCTGAGCCTGGACACTAAGAGACCATGCCTGCCACCTGCTCACTCTCTTGGAGCAGTGCTAGCCTGCTGGATGATGAGCCACTATGTGGATCAGAGCCAAGCCAGACGATTGTCCCAGCCAAGGACCTAGCCCAACCAAGATCACTAAAGCTGATCCACACCTGACCTGAAGCTGACCACAAAGCCATAAAGAAGTCTAGCCAAGACCAGAAAAAGTACCCAGCTGACTCAAGCTTATATTGCTGACCTGCACAATCATGAGCTAAATAAATGGATGTTATTTTCAGCCATTACTTTTTAGGGTGGTTTGCTATGCAGCAATAGCTAATTGGTATAGTAAAGTATAGAATACGATTTTACCTAGCCCCAGCATAATACACAACACTGGAAGGAATGTGGGCAGCAAAAAACACCAGGTTTGTGTTTGAAAAATGAATGGGAGGGAGTGGAGAATGAACGTAGCACAAAAAAAAATTAACTCTGAACATTTCACGCCTGTGTGTAGAGCCGATGCTGAAGGAAATAGTTACAGACCCAGGTACAAAACACAAGGAGGGAGATAACCACAGCGTATAAAGAGCAAAGGGCAATAAAAACAAAACACATTCTTAAGGAGCCTATGCTTCCTAAAATCTTGTATTTAGCCGTGTGAGAGAAACAATACTTCTGACCTGGCCACTCTAACCTCCAATAGAATCCTACTGAATGTGCTTTTGTGAATGGGCAGGGTTTGGGGTCCACGGTCCCCCTCTAGCAGCTATGGAGACAAGTGGTGAACATCCTGACACAGTATACTTATAGAAAGTTCACTCCTGAATCCAGCTCCTTTAACAAGTGCCTGGCAACCATCTAAACAATAATGGCTCCTGCCAGCCACAAAAGTATCCTTCTATAAGGTAGTCTGAAAAATTGCTCTGCCTAGGTCAACATAGATTTACTTAAGGAGCAAGTTTAAAGCTATACGGAAGGACTACCTATGGGTTAAATATTATAGTGCCAATGCCAACAGTCAGAAAAATGTAAAGAACAGCTTTGGAAATAAGATGTAAAAGTCACCGGAGTGGAAAAGCTCAATTAGTTAGCAATCAACAGAAGAAGCGTGGGCTTTGGCACCACATGGACCTGGATTTGAACTTTGATTCTACCACTTAACCAACTACATGACCTTGCCCATGTTGTTTAACCTCCTCGAGCCTATTTCCTGTTTTACAAGATGGAGAGAGCAATAGCTCTCCCTCACAGGGTTACTGGGAAGATTAAATGAGAGAACATATATCAGACACTTGACACAGTGTATGGCACACAGCAAGGATCAACAAATTTACATTTCCAGTTCCCTACGTTGAAGGCAAAGCATAATCTCCATGAATACCTTCCCTGGCTATCACAGTGTTTAAACGGCAGAGGTTTTTTTATCAAGATCTCAATCACACTTTTTGAAGGCAGTGAAAAGCATGGCTGAGTTGTAGATAATAAGCACAATGGAGAAAGAATGCATCTTTGTTTGATGCTGTTAGTCACAGTCCAAGCACCCTCCAATTTTCAGCAGATTGTGTTCCAAAACTTAATGTGTGAGTCATTTTCTGCAAACAATTTTATAGATGGTGGTTAGATTCTCAAGCCACCTTAGAAAAGTATATCTGACCCATACTATGGTTGACTAAAGTATTTTAACTCTGGCTCCCAGGAGTAGAGCCTCATGTAGTAGTAGAAAAAGACACAATGAAGAAGTGGAGAAGCAGCATTATGGAGGGAAAAAACCCAAAAGTATTAGATGAGTGAAAAATAGCCAGCATTTATGGTGCATCCTTCAGGTTCCAGGCATTGGACGATGCACACGATTATTTTATTATTTAATCCTTACAGCATCTCTGACATAGGAATTTCCCTTGTTTTACCAATAAAAACGAACAACAATAACAACCTAGAAGCTCAGAAAGGTTAATTAATTCGTCCAAAGTCACATAACAAGCAAATAAGGAAAATAGAAGAGCAATTTGAATTAGGTAAAGCTGGTGACCAATCAAGAAATGATCAGAAAACAAAATTTCAGCTAACAGACTTCAGGTGATGTCATCCCTACAGTGGAAAAGATTCCTTCAAGTTATTTAGCCAAGGAATATTTTACAAAAGTCTATGTGTGTGTGTGTTTTTTTTGTGTGTGTATACATACACAGGTATATTACATATATAATGTGTCAATTTGAGTGTGTTTAATTTTAATTGAATGAAATATAGGTAAATGGTATAACATTTTTCAAATAGTACAGGAAGGTATAAAATTAAAGCTGAACATCTCTCACTACCTATAATTTTATCTGTATTCTTTTAGTAAAATACTTGACTATTACATATACTTACAAAAAGGATTATATACATAAGCACACATACACAATTTGTATTAATAATACATCTTAAAGCTCTTTGTACATCAGCACTAACAGACCTAATCTATTCTTTTCAGAGATGCAGAGTGTTTTGTTCAATACAGTAAAACTTAATTTAGCTACATTCCCTTGATTCGAATTTTTGTGTTTTCCAGTTGTTTGTTATTTCATGCTACACCCAGTTCAAATATTTTAGCATACTTTTGCAAGTGTGTCATTAGGGTAAATCCTGAGCTGTGACGTTGCTGGGTCAGAGGCACTGTGAATTAAATATTTTGATTAATAATGCCAAATTTCCTTTCAGAAATGTTGTACCAGTTTATAGCTCCACTCATGTTTCCCGAGATGGTGTCTGTCTTAATCTACTCAGGCTGCTATAACAAAATATCATAGGCTGAGTGGCTTATAAACAACAGAAATGTATTTCTCATATCCTTGAAGGCTGGGAAGTCCAAGAACAAGGTGCCAGCAGATTCAGGTTCTGGTGAGGGCCCACTTCCTTTTAGACCACAGATGGTGCCACCTTGCTGGGTTTTTACATGGTTGAATGGGCAAGGGGGTCTCTCCTGGGCCTTCTTTATAAGGGCACTAACGCCATCCATGCAGGCTCCTCTCTAATGATCTAATCATCTTCCAAAGGCCCCCACCTTCTAATACTGTCACCTTGGGCTTTAGAACTTTAACATATGAATTTGGGGGGACACAAACATTCAGATCATAGCAGCTTCTTTTTCACATCCTTGCCAATGCTAAGTATTATCAAATTTTTAAATTTTTGTTAAACTCATAGGATAAAAATTATATCTTATTTTAAGTTTCATTTATTTAATTATGTGTGATGTTTTATCATTTTTATGGGTTTACTGGCTATTTGAATTTATTTTTTTATGATTTTTTTACTTATCAGGTATTTATTTTTTGCCTGTTTCTTTAATGACTTAATTTTAAAATTAAGGACTGGCTCTTTATTTTTTTATCTATCTATCTATCTATCTTTGGGGACAGGGTCTTGCTCTGTTTCCCAGGCTAGAGTGCAATGGCATCATCATAGCTCACTGCAACCTCAAACTCCTGGGATCAAGCCATCCTCCTGCCTCAGCCTCCCGAGTAGCTGGGACTACAGGTGTGTGCCATCACACCCAGCTAAGTTTTCTACTTTTTTCGTAGAGAAGAGGTATTGCTCTTGCTCAGGCTTGGCTCTTTATTTTTGATGTGCATTGTGTATCTTTTCTTAAGGTACATTTTTTTTTTTATCATGCAGCCACTCCTTTGACTTCAATTTTATCTTTTTAAGCAAATTTCTGATTATGATTTGGCTTCCTCATAAATTGGTTTGCAAGAGAATATGTTGTGATTATGCTATTAAGAATATTCTGGCATGTATAACATTATTTCTCCTTTCATGAAGTGGTAAATTGGAGAATTGCTTTTAAATATACCACCCATAATTATGTGTGCGTATATGTTTATTTTTGAATCTTTGTTAATTTGAGATCTCCTTAAAAGGCAGATCCAGTTTTGGTGAGCTAAGAAATCATGTTTCTGATCCTGCAAGACTGAGAGCAATACATAGGGTCATTGTTAATTCCATACCCGTGCCACTCTGTAAGGTGGCTTACTGTGTCCCATACACTATCGAGTTGGCTTCTTCTGGCAATTCCTCAACCTTACCTTCATCCCTTCGTTCCAACTTTTATGGAACATTGTGGACATCAATAGAAGAAAAATTTAAAGATGGGGCTTGGGTCATTTGTTTATCTTTGCTAACCAGGAAGAATTCTGGGGTGATGGATTATTAGGGAGCATAAAAGAGCTTTTAACATTTAAAGAGAAGATGAGATGGTGTATAGGGAGGATTCAAGGGATCTAAAATACTGAACCTCTAAACTCTGTGCCCCTTCTGAGAGCCTTTATGAAGGATCATATTTACACATCTCAGTTAAGGATTGTTCATGATTAACATAGGGTACATCTTTTGCAGCTTCAAAACAACACTCTGTCAAAAAAAAATTAGTAAATAAATACTTGCATAATTGAAAGACCTTGAAAGTCTTAAGTGCATGCTCATGCAAAAAGTATGTTTTTATAATTTTATTCTGATTTAACATTAAAATCTTTTCAAATAATAAGGCATATCATCCTAGTAGGATTTTTAAAAGATAAAAATGACCATTTGATAGTATCTGTTGCCTTTTCAGATTGTAAATAAGATATCAGCACTAAATTTAGATGACAGTTGTGCCATAAGAAATGCTTGTCATTTTACACATTTAGCCTAAAATACTTTGGAGGAAAATGCCAGTTCTATGATTCTATAATTTTAAAAATAACACTTATAAATGTTCTATCTCTGACCGCAACTTTGTCATGATCCTTGGGCATTGATTCTCACCTTATATACCACATGCTTCTCAGAGGAAAAGCACAAACATTCTTCAAGCATTCGGCAATGCATGAGTACTCAGCTCCCACGTAATCTATAACATTATCAAGGGTTCTGTAGGTAGATGGGATTTGCTTAGAGAAAAGAAAAACACCCAAAACTATGAGCTGTAGCTAATTATTTCCCATCAGTTTTGAAATTTTGAGAAACTTATTTATTATATATACATATATCTCCATATAAATATCATTTATGAATATGTGGTTCATATATATCACGTGTAGCTATAAATTATTCCTTGTGTTAATACAGTTAACATATCTATGAACTTAAAAGCCACTTATGAATGTATATGAACTAAATTATTATATAAGACAATATATGGACAAAAATATTAGTAGCACATGTGTGTTAATTCATTTAAAATACATATATTATTGGAAAAATGTCCAGCATTTGTACCTGTCCCTTTTGTAGCAATACATGTTTGTGCTAAATGTTCACAAGCCCCCTTTAATATATTTATAGACAAAGAAAAGCATCCTTGATGTTCAAGGGCAACTACAGTCTAGTTCTCATAAAGAGGGTTTAGAGAATGCACTTTTTCCCTTAAAGTCTTCAGAGAACAAAGATTCTGTAGCCACAGATCTTTAATAGCTTCTATCTAGATTCAGGTAGATTGCAAGATATAAACAGCAGCTGTTAATCTGAATTTAAATTCAATCGAATTGTCCATCAAAAAGAATATCGTTCCAATTTATAATTAGCCTCCAAATAAATGAAAACCTATTTCTGTCTGAAATGAAGCTTAGGTCTGTTTATAGAACAGTCATCAGATCATGTGCTTCCACTGCTTACAGACAGAACACACTCATTCTTAATGGGCTTTTAAATCCACGTAACTGTCAGTAAAGAAAGAACAAACTAAATGGGCAGATGATGCTACATTAGCCAAACGTCCCTCCTCCTCTCTCCAGCAGTCAGTAGGTCTGGTGTGTTCTTTGTGCCTATCTGCCATTGTCTAGAATGGACTCAGACTCTATGCTGAGAAAACTGGGAAGTACAGGTACACATCTTCCAATTTACACTTTAATAACTGTTTTTAATATATTAAGTTTGCCTTAATAATGAGATAAATTAGAAGTGATTGCAATTTTGCTCAGAATGAAACTTCTTTGTAGATGGTTATTTATTTGTATCAGGGCTGAAAGATTACAGAGTCCAATGAGAATTTCTAACATGGCATCCTTTCTATAACAATTTTCTTCTGCCCGTAAGTAAAGTAAAGGAACCAGACAAGAACAGATGTCAAATTCCCTCATTATGTGTATTCTAAACACAAGTGTCTTCAGAATCTACAAACAAAAATCTGAACACATTTGGGGAACTCAGTTAAATAATCATTCTGCACACTGTTAGCAATTTTATATTACTTCCTGACCTTCAGACATGTCTTTGTGTGACCTTTTCCTCCTTTTCCATTAAATGCTTAAACCTCTCTTTGCTTGTGAAACCTTCCAGACTGTGCTTTTCAACTCGGTCCTAATCCCCTAATACCTCTTCCACTGCATCACCTTTCCCTTCTCTCTGTCAACAAGATGAATCCTTGACCCTATTTCACCTTGAAAACTCATTCTTTTAAATCAGACATTTTAGACTTAAAACAGTCTAATTACTAAATAACTGCCATCTAGTTTTTTTTTTTTTTTTTTTTTTTTTTTTTTTTTTTTTTTTTTTTTTTTTTTTTTTTTTTTTTTTTTTTTTTTTTTTAAAAAAAGGTTCAGCCAGTGAGAGAGAAATGATCAGTCTCCATGACCAGGCATCAGTATAATGTATTGCTTGACATCTTATTGCTTACGGTGCTTTTAACAGTTTTCTCCTTGGTGACACACATGGATGACATTCTGATCAATGATCCAATCTCCTAAGAGAGCCCAGGTCTGGAAGCAACCACCAGCATGCCAGACACAACTCCACACCACCTTTCTCTCCCACTCGAGCCAGCACGCCAGAATGTAAATGAGTAATGGGACATCATGATCCCAGCGATACAGACTGTTTTAATTTCTTAAAATAAAAGGGGGAATAATTTGCACATGTTGACACTTTATCAATAGCAGCAAATTACTCACCACACACCTCAGAAATGATCACAGCACATCAGTGTGTTGTGTCTCTGTGGTTAAGACCTTCTGCTACAGGCTGTCATTTTCTTATACACTTTCTTCAAACCTTGTCATTCACTGAACAATGTTGGGCATACCACAAAAAGTCCTTTATTGATTTTGTACTAGTTTTAAAAATAAGTGAGGCTAATAAAATCCAATGGTATATATAAGAGTTTTCAAAGTGAAAAAATAGGGACAGCCAAGCATGTAAGAACATCAGATGTGGGCTGACTTAGCCTAGTCATAGTGGAGGAGAGGGAAAAAAATACACTACAAATACTTGCAGTCGACAGAATCATCTACTCACTCCTCAGAATCACTGGTGCCAGGTAAAACCACAAAAAAGCCAATTAAAATTTGCAAGTCAGTTGAGGAGGACTTGCGATACTCCAGAATTGTGCTGTCCAATGTGGTAGCCAGTGGTCACCTATGGCTGTTTAAATGTAAGTTATTAAAATGAATTAAAATTAAGAATTCAGTTCTGTAGTCACACGAACCTCATTCATAACCTATTGTTGGAGAGCAATGCTGTCCAATAGAACTCTACGCAGTAATGGGAATATGCGGCATTTGTGCTGTCTAAAATGTGCAGCCACTGGCTGTGTGGCTATTGAGCACTTTAAATGTGACTTAATGAAACTGAGGAACTGAAATTTTAATTTCATATAACTTTAATGTAACTAATGCTGAGACACCAAAAAGAGGGAAGGGAAGAATGTGAGGGACAGAGATGGTGCTAGAATGAAAAAATAGTATTTTCTGGCCACCTGCTATCTGCCAAGCACCTTGTTACTTGCTTTATGTATGTATCTTCATATAATCTTCACAGCCCCAGGAATTGCTATTCACCTAACAGTAGAGGCTCTGAAAAGATCTGAACCCACATCTTCCAGATATCTTGTGCTACGCTCTTTCTGATCCTCCTTGACATCTATGTGACAGTATTCCTATGGTCACTACCGACTCATCGGAAAAAAGATCACAAAAGTAGGTGTCATGTCACGAAGAGATGCAAAAAGAAAGAAAAATGCTACTTTATATATTGGGCAGCAAACATACGAAATGTGTTACACTTTGCGAGATGGTATAGCCTTAAAAAGAAATGAAATTATGAATGTGAATGATTGATAGTTTTATTATTAAGGGAAGCTGGAAATGCTTGAATTGCCAAATCTAAAATTGTTGTAATAGTGATCATCCTAACAACAGCAATCATTTATTGAATTTTTCCTGTGCTCAATACTTCATGCTCATAATCACCCACCCTCCGAACTTCAGGTGAGGGTGTCACTGTCAGAGATAAAACAGCAGTCTGGGAAGCAGAAAGGTCTGACTGATTAACCTCTTTCTTATCTTCTAACGTGAAATTTCGCAAAGCCTCCTCACAGGTGCACACGATAAAGTGATGAAAGAAGAGATAACATCCAATATCAGTCAGTGAAAAAATTCACTGCCACTGTTGTAAGTCACCATTTAAATTTTAATTTCTCTATTTCTTAATTATCCTTTTATTTGTCCTTGATTTTTCCTAAGCTTTGTATCTGGAGTCCACAATTATTTCCAAGGCTGACATTAAAATTTGCTAGGGTTTGAGTGAATAACTTAATTTTAATGCAGCTTTTACATTTTTCTGGGGGAGCTGTATGTTTATTGTTGATATTAGAAAGATTCTCTGTCTGTCTTGGCCTTCATAATATTATCTCCTTCCCAGCAGTTTTCATCATTAGTCACATGGGCAGAATTGTTACAAATGGGAGGACATTTAAGGTTGTGCTAAAGCTCTTGACTGTCTGCAATATCTCTCTCATGGTGGCTGGAAATAATTTCAGGAGAGTTAATTATTAAATAATCAATAACAATAATCCTCTCAATAAAGATAAGATATGGGTTAACATCAAACCCAATCCTTGGCACATGAAACCCATTCAATAATTGTCTGTTTCCATTTTTCCCCTTTCCTAGTCTAACCTTCTTGATGGTAAGATTATAATATTAGGTTGTGATTATAAGTAACTCTGGCCAAATGTTTTCTTCTTTGATTCAAGGTCACAACAGAAAATTTCTATTTCAAATCTGGTATAAATATAGCTTTGGGAGAATAACTGCCCCTCTGACTTTCAAATCATCTCTAATTATATATGTATATATGTCAAAGGATACTTAGACTACATGCATTGACTGTTTCAAAAGATTGTCAGATTAGAATAATGCATCTAAAGGATACAGGTGTATTTTAGTAAAAAGAAATATATTCTTGGAAACATACTACTTTGCCTCATAAATGGACTAAAACAAAGTCAGGAAAAAGACTCTTATTTTGTGAATAAGTAAACTTCAGAAATTGTCTCCATTGATTGAATAATTTATGATAGATAGTGTCAAAGTATTATGTAGCCATTAAAGAGAATGAAGTAAATCCATGAATTATTAGTGTAGAAAGACATGCAAGATATATAGTTATGTGAAAACAGCCAGGTGTACAAGTGTATGTATACTGTGAATTCTTAAGGAGACTATAAATCTGAATTAGTTTAAAATTGAAAGACAAAAAATACATAGAATAATGGATAGATGATGGTTATCATTATTATTATTATCATCATCATTAAGCATCACACACAAAAATTGTTAATAGCCATTACCTCTAGTGGGATCGGGGTGGCAAAACATTTATATTTTAATTTGTTCTTAAGTACAATCTGAATTTTCTAACCATATACATACATTACTTTTTCAAAATATTAGGCATTATATAGGCATTGGCATTTAAAAGAAAATGCCTACTCACATTTAAAAGAAAAAAACATAGTATATGTTATTTATTTTTAAATGATTTTTAGTATTATTGATGAAACATTTAACTGCACCATCATTTTCTCTGCCAAATTCACATTGCTAAATGACTGGATTTCTAAATGGATGCCTTTTTTAAAAAAAGATAGATCAATTCTGGTTTGGGCACATAACAACTCGGTCAAAGAAATATCAAGTGGCCAAGTATGCCCACCCTAGAAAAAAATCACAGCTGTATCTTCAAAGAAAAAGAGGTCATATAACAGCCTTCATTTATTTATGATGACTTTCAGAAACTCCACCTTTCTGTGTGTGTTCCCCTGGCTTCAATATTGAAATAGAAATGTGCAAAAAGAATAAATCCTGGCTCAGATGAATTATTATTTGAAACTAATTCTAGGTTCTACTAAAGTATAGCTACTGTAAAAGCTAATGACATCTTCCTTTATTTTAAGAAAAATGACACCAAATTTAATAAGCTAAACTTATTAAAAAAAATTAAAGTTTGAAACTTAAGCACAGATCATGGGGTAAAAGGCCTAGTATCTTTCCAGAAATAGGACATCCATCACAAGTAAAGACTTGTTACCCATTTTCTTTACCCCTCTCCCCTCACCCTTTTTTTCTTTTTTGTAAAGAAGACAGAGTGTCATCAGTTTCTTTCATTCAGGACAAAAATTTAACATTCACATTGGTACAAAAACTGCCAGGCATTCTAGTTTAAGGGCTTGGTAGACCCTTGGCATTGTTTCTTTGGTCCAGTGAATCAACTACGAGTCAGAATTGCAATCTTTCCCTTTTTATAAATAGAGACTAAGTCAGATGTGGCAACCTTTGAGTAACCGGGTGTCAGGAAGTCGAGCCTTGTTGTTCGGCATAGAGCATTGGTGAGGATTGGCACTGCAGACCTGGACAGACAACAAGAACTAGAAGACGATTTGGATTTAAGATTTCTTCCTCACATCCACATTTGTATACATTCTTATTAATAAATGAACTATTCAGGAAATTTGCATTGCTCCTGAGATCTCTGAACTGAACGAGTGCAACGTGTTATAGTATAACAGTGGATAAATTAATGCAAAATTTTCAAATGTGTCATTTTCAATGACTGCATCTTCAGGCAACTTACTTTTCTTCAATGAACCTCAAATAGAAAACTTGCTTATCACATGGTTGACACCTGTTTAGAAAGCCAAAAATGGTCAAAACTTCTCTAGCATTTGCAAAAATGTACTCCATGGAATGCTGATATCACGAGATATTTCTTGAAAGTTAGGGTTCATGATCAAAATGTTTGGAGGCATTTTCTACTATATTTTCCTATTAGTAAGTTAGTATACACTCACCTATTATAGATTCTGAGTAATAAAAAAAGAACCAGTTTAAATTTAATGTTGTATGTCTCAATCTTTTTTATCAAAGAAAGATTTTCCTCATGTATCTATTAACATTTTATTGAACTAGTATTCTACATAGATGACACTTGTGGTAACACAAGATATACCGGCTGGAAATAATAGAAT